>WSTW01000239.1:7475-19023 GCA_019632305.1 Tulasnella sp. 403 | reverse complement strand
GCCGGGTGCGGTACAAGTTGGATTCTCGTTGAATGCGATTGAAGCGGACTGTACGTTGACACATGTCGCTTCTCTCAGGAGGCTCTTTATATTTCCGTGAATAATTTTTTATTCATTCCGGATGTGCACTGTTTAAGCCTGACCTTGGTTGTCACGTACGGACTAACAATCTACCCGGGGAGGCACAATTTTAAATCGTTTGAAACGGCACCCGACCACCTTGACCCTATGGCGCTCTTGACTCTTTTGCCGTGATCATAATGTACCCCGCAAGACTTTACTCGCCAGCCGGGTCGGGTCTCACTCGGATATCCGCAATGCTGTCCTTAGCCGACACCAACGCGGTCGAATATAGTCCTTGTGCACATTATTCAAACCACCTCCGCATTCCGGACACTAACGTTTTGAGGTGTACACGAGGAGAGATTGGCGTTATTTGAATTACGATCCAGTCGCTGCTGGATCCCATGTGAGAGTGCAAAGGACAAAGGGCCGAACACAAGCATCCTCACATGCCTCTAACGCGCAAAGAGGTGCATAGCGCAACTCTGCTTCTTTTGCTTCCGTTGTGTTATATCACCTTTCATTTCACGGCTTGCCTTTCTCTTGCTTAGGGCTCGAGTGGCGCAGTGATCCTTTGACCGATGCTCACCACTCGCTCGACTCGTTTTACTTCACTCTGGCAATCACTCGCCCCGCTCACCGATGGGTCAAACACGCCGTCATGCACGGTGGGGGGGCTTAAAGTGGTTTCGATTTCCCAGCGGAGCTTAAGAATATCCTATCGGGTGCAACGTCTATTCGTAGATGAGATCCTTCTGAAAGACTTGTACTCCGGAAACCTGTGTCTGATGACGACAAGGCGGAGGACCTGTCCCGTTCACACTCGTACGAAAAAAACTCAAACAAGCGCCCGAGCGATTACGATACACCTTCCTATCTCTGCCCAAGTCACCTTTCGTCACTGTGCGGCGCAAAACCAGAGCACACAAGGAAACTACCATTTCTTGACGTCAGGGTGCTGGATGTACGAGGACGTGTTGCGACCGAGCTGAGCTAATGCGGCACAAGGAACCACCCAACCACCTGGACGATCGCATGCTTCTTAGGATCTTCCTTCGCAACCCTCCTGATGATAATCGGGCGGAACTGAGAGATCTCGCAGATATACTTTTGTGCGTGTAATATATCGTTTACCTGTACCCAAGGCTAATCCTCACATCGTTCGATAATTGGGCGTAATCGGATTAATATACATTAACCCCAAGGCTATGGACGGGTAGATAGAAGAGAATTGTGTCTCTCGGGACGAAGCGCGCACATGCTGCACAAGCGTGTCGAAAGCTGCACCGAGATTCTGCTCGTTGCTGCGTTACTGTTGGAACAAGAGAATCGTTGGCGTCATAGGCGGCTTTTTGGGGGTGGCATGATCGGAGCCGGGGAGGGGGGATAATCAAAAGCCGAGACGGGAGGAATCGAAAGACGCTAGACGATAATCGGACTTGATTCCAGTGTACCCGAGCCCAAATGGGTTCGGGTATAGTTGGCGAGAGAGATGGGGCCTGATCGACTTGATTTATTGTGGCGAGGATATCAATGACGATTGTCGATGGCACACGTGGAGGAGGGTCAGCCTGTAAGAGAATGCCGCAATTAGCTATTGTGGACCACAGAGACCACCTGAAACGAGCGATGCGCCTCGATGTGAGACGGACGGGCCACGTGTAACGTCGACGACCGTCCCAGCCGGATTTGCACGGATAGAGGCAACGAGGAAATGAATTCCCATGACCAAAGTTCAAAGAGACCAAGACGGATTTGAGCTTGAAGAGCACTAGCGTGTTCCGGGATAGTGCATAAACCTTAGGTAAGGGGAGCTAAAGAGGTTGAGTCAGTGCAAAAGGAGGGGAGAGTGAGGCGAAAGAGGGGCTTGAACGCCGGAGTCGCTGGTGCTGAGCTGCCCGATCGCACAAGCGAACCGTGGGAGAAGCGGGCCTCTGATCGCCAGAAGCGGGCGCCAAAAGCGTCGGACGAGGACGGCGGCGAAGGGATGTATCGACGACGTCGGTTAGATAGACGTTACCAGATGGGCCGTAGCAAGGCACAGGAATGCAATCTGGAGAGCGAGGAATGATGGGAAAGGCGTCCAAATGGCCTCGACTTTTTTGCGCCTCAAGGCATGGGGTTCGGACCAACGCACATGGCGAGCCACTTGCCTGCCGCCAACCTGCCCCATCAGAGGGGTTGATGCGATGGTTTAGATTCGCGAGATTGGCGACCATTGGTAGACAAGACGGCATGGATTGAAACATTCGCTTGGGAGGTCGAGTGCGCCGACCAACCAGAAGCTGAGCCACATTCGGGCTTATGGAATGGGGGTAAACTCTCCTTTTCCCCGAAGCTTCTAGGAATGAATGCCCAGTTGTAAGGCAACAGCCGGAAAAGAGAGAGGCCTGTAATATTTAATTTGGAGCGATTGGATGGGGAAAAGTCTGGAGTGGCGAAAGGGTCATGCGCGAGGATTTTCGGAGTCATTGTCGAGAGGATGTTGAAGGGATTAAGTGGAATGAATGGTGGTCTGGAAAAGTAGTCTGTAGTGGAGAGTTCTGTGAGTAGCGGATGGAATGATTGTTTCCAGAGGTGGAAGGAGAGATCCAGGAGGTGGAAAAGTCGTCGGGTACGGTGTACGTTGAGGGAGGGGTGGGTGCGGGAGAACCATGGGGAGGAATCTGGTTCGGACCGGGGGGGATAAAACAGTGGATCGGTTTATTGCAATCAACCCGGCTGTCATCAGTCTCAACTCCCATCACCCCCCGTCCACAAATCCCAGCGACGACGGCCACGGGAAGAAACGACCACGACTCACGCTGACCCGGAGGAACGACTAGCTACTTACGACTCGTCACGTTCAAAGTAGTCACGATTTCAACTAGCTACCTACCTTTACTACCCCCTCCAGCACACCCATTCCTTCCCATCCCACAATCAGAGTCTAGTCGGGTCTCTCTTTCCTTTAACCTTTTCCTCTAACGACCTTCATCCCGCCATCGCCGTTTTTCTTGCTTGTTTTTTTGCCCGCTTTTCCCAAAGCCATAGTCGTCCCCCATCCTTCCCTCCCCTCTAACGTCTCCTCACGCCCCGTTAACGACCGCGACGACCTTTCAGCGTCCTCCCATGGATCCTAATTCCAACGGCCCACAGTTTCTTCCCCATACCGTTCCCCAGTACATGGGTCCCAACCGCTTCGCCGCCAACCCGCCCGACTACGGACACATCACTGGGCCCCAGTCCAACGTATACCAGCCTCCAAATCTTCGCGGGGCTGGAGATGTACCATCTCGTGAGTATCCACAGTCTCTTGCTTTATGTATGGCCGCCAGCGATTGTTGTTTGCTTGTTCTGAACCCGGTCTACAACACAACAATCGTTGTCCCCCCACCCACCATTGTCTTTACTTCAATACAAGAATCCCTATGGCTTTTACGCTAACACAACGTTTCTTTCCTCTACTCCCTCCTCCTGGTACGACGCCATGCTTCCAACACACCCAATAGCTTCATCTTCGAACCAATCATTCACAATGTCGTCACATCCCTCGCCCGCCCTTGAATACCCACCGATTACCCCTCCTCATCTCACTCACAGCCGCCGCGGAAGCCGGGAATCTGGCGAGACAAGCAGCTCGAATTCCACATCGCACTCAGGCGCCCTTGGGAGCACTCTGGTGCAGCGGCATAAGCGCGGCCATGCAACAGCGAGCATGAGTCCCCAATCACCAATCGCTTTGCGTAATAAAGTCCGCAAAGTACCCAAAAAGAAGGATCAACTGGATGACGACGAGGATGCAATGAGCGAAGAAGATTCGATCATGTATGTTGTTGCCCTCAACGTGTCGTCCTTGCGTCACAACAACTAATGTCCGGGGCTATCCCTATCTCAGGTCTCAGAAACTGCGCCGTGAGGACGCCAAAAAATCTCGGCAAGACGCCGAGCAAAAGCGGCGCGATCAACTCAAAGGTGCTTACGACCAACTGCGAGGTGTCGTCCCCGGCACCAGCGAAAAGACCAGCAAGGTCCAGCTCGTTACGCATGCCAAACAGTACATTGAAAAGCTTATCGGAGAACGGGAAAAACTGAAGCTGCACGTTGATGATACGGACAAGGAACTCAAATCTTTGCGAAAGTGCGTAATCCGCCTTTTTGCGTCGTGTGTACGATTGCCAATATTTTTGTCAAAAAATAGGTTGAATGAACGTCTCATGGAGAAGCTCAGCGCTCATGGAATTGACTTCAAGGATGATCTGAAGGCCACGGAGATGGAACTCCCTCCGGAGGAGCCCGAGCAACACGACCAGATGCCGATGGGAACGATTCAACCTCCCGTCCCGCCTCCCGTTGCTATCATCCCAAACAACATGCGTCAGGTGCCTTCTGGGGCTATGTCTGCGCCCCTTCACCGACCTGGTCACTACCGTTCGTCTTCCAACGTGAGCGCTTCGCACTACCCGGTGTCCGCCGTCCCCGAGACGGGTCTCCCCATGTCAGCGCCCTCGCACACGACAGCGTTACCCTCTTACCCTGCCTTGCCCATCTCGACTCCCGCGTCACCACTCAAGGCTGGTAGCTCGATGATGCCCCCATTGTCCGTGGTTCCATCCCAAGGTGCAAATGTGCAGCAGGTTCCGCAATTGCATTTGACCTTCCCGCCTCCGATGCACCACGTCCCTTCTCCGTCATCCTCGGCGTCTTCGACTGCCCCCCAACACGCGTTTTATTCTCCCGACGGACAAAATCGGGTCTTCTATTCCGAAGACACTTCACCTTCGGATTCGCTTCGGGGCTCCGCAACCTCGTCACAGATCGGGCTGAATATGGGGCACATGGCACTTGACGAACGGGCATACTTGCAGCAACGGCACGGCAGCACACCTCAGTCCCCGAGCCAAGCCATGTCTAATTTCAGCAATCAGGCATACCAAGACCCCTCCGCTTTCCATGCTCCCGACGTCCAGTTCCCGATGAACATGCAGGCGATGGGAAACCCTGGGCTAGGCTTGCATAACGGCACCCTACAGGGCACGAACGGCATCCACGCGGACGGAGTCATGGCTTCTGCTCAGGGGTTTGGTTCGAACGGGATGAACGGGATACAGATCCCTGGTGCTTACCCGCATGACGATGCTATGGCGTTTGGTCGGCAGCCGTTGCAGGCGATGGGGAGCAACAGCTCGTTCGTCACACAGCCCGAGGTTGTTTACCAAGGAGGCCAAGTCACCTCGTCGCTTCCGGTTGATTACGGGCACCCCGGCATGGCGTTCTCCCAAGATGGTTTGACACCCGGGCATGAGCGCCATCTGGGCATTGACGGATACTCGCCACTCGTATCGCAACAGCCATCTCCGAGGCAGGGTCAACAGCAACAACACCAGTTCGTCGCCTCCCCGGCATCGCAAAGTACACCGCAGAATTCGCATCATTTGGTGCTATCGACTCCTGGCGTTGGGCAAATGTCGTCTTCCCCCCAACAACTCGACCTCCCTCATTCTCCCTTGGGACCTCTTCCTGACGGGACGCAGAACGGAAGGACTGATGGGGGGATCGCTCCTAGCATGTTGATGGGCGGGAATGATTCTACTCCCATAGCCACGCCTGCTGCGGAAGCCGATCCGTCCAACGGGGATGTCGGCAACACCAATGGCGCCGATGGGGCTTGGTACCAGCCAGACCCTTCATTCGCTCAATAATGGGTGGGTCACCCTTCTCAGTCCAAGGAGCAGCAATTATGTCTGGCGATATACCCAATTGGCTCGCGGTGTTTCTGTTCAGTGTTTCCTATACTTCCCACTTCGACGAACTTTCGACAACCCCAAATCTGTATCTCTGATCACCCATCTCCCTCACCTTCCCTCGTGAAAACCAGCAAGTCGGCTCTCAATACTCTCATTTCACGTTTCGTGTGTCCAACTATGACGATATTCCCATTTTCTCATTATCTCACACCCCCAACATCTTGGAACGCTTATCTCGATACCATGTCGTTTTGGATATTCTTTTCTGGGAGTTTCGTTGATCGGGCGGCATAGCCCCGAACAAGGGATAATGGTTGTAGCTGATCATTCTACCGACCCTCATCATCCCTACCCCATCTCCAAATTTGTCCCTATCCCCGGCAACGAACTGGACACCCACCATCGAACCCAGACGACGGATCTGCGCTCCCGTTATGCGTCCTTTTATGGGCGGTAGTGCCCATCTATGGCTAGATCCCCAGTCTGCGTGCGGCTTGATGCCGCGTATGCCCTGCACCAAAAGAGGTGCATTCCCCGGCTCGTTCTGTCTCCTTATTCTTCAAGTGTGTCGGTTCTCTTCGATTCTTTCTCTTTCCCGTCTCGCTCCACTTTCACAAACACGATGTGTGCAGCAGTGCTGCGCTAGTTTCGATCTATGTGGCTCTTGATTTCTATTTTTCTTCTTACCAAAACGACGTTTGGCGGGAATGACTTTTGGATGACTTGATGACGACACAACCCATACCATGCTCTGGATGTTTACCAACCCCCCCTTTTTTGCATCTTCATCACCTCTTGCAGCACGCCTGTTTCAGTGTCTTGTCTCTGTTTTTTCGTCATCCCCGCGCATTTGTATCTAAGTATCACTTGCATCCTTCGCCTAGGCTTTTTTTTTTGCTTCTTGTTCTCCTTTTTGGTCTGCAATTTTGTAGTAGATTTGTCTTGTTTTAATTTTCAGTTGACTGAAAAATTGATTGCGAAAGTGGACTATAGGGACGTTGAGTGTGCGGTATGATTGGCTGTAGACCGATTCGGCGGGTTTTGCGGGAGGCCGGCGTGGTGAAAGGAGGTACGTTGAGCGTGCATAAAGTGAGCCGGCGTTGTCCGAGGTGGCAAGGTTGACGGCAATCTGAACCCTTACGGCGACTATCTAATCTGTCACCCGACTCTTTCCAAAGCCCAAACATTCCCCGTCTGCCCGAATCATGGCTCGGCACTCGCTGTATAAAGTCATTGCGAGCTCGAGTGAATTGGGTGAGCGGTATCTCAATTCCCTCGACCGTCCGAAGCTCGCCCTGCCTCGCGGTTTGATTATCGTCTGGCTTCGATGCCCTAGCTGTGCGGCTTGTGGTGCAAGGTGATTTCGCCACGAAAACGAAGACCAATTCACGGAATTCGACGTTAGACTATTCTAATATCTCTAGGGTGTGCCCAGACTATGATATTAAAAGGTGAGCCTTGTTTACACCGATCGTCTCTAGGCTGACCCCCCCGTTGCGCCGCCCTTAGTTCTTTCACGCTGTTCGCCCTCGCCCTCCAGCTCGATATAATACTCGACAAATACGCTACTAATTCTCCGCCTACTTGCTCGAATGTCTGCCCTGGACGTACCACCTTCGTGGCCCACCATCGAGGATACGCCTTCATTGACGATTTCAATCCGGACCGGATGCACCAAGCGACTCGCAGACCTCTATTCTCCCGAAGCGGTTGACAGGGCCTATGCGCTTGTCCAACAGAGGAAGGACTTCCAGGAACGTCGCAGGCAGGAAGCACTGGTGCGTCAGTTCGTCGGCCGTGCCTGGCGCGACCCTGGATCAGAGCTGACCACCCGTCTGGTAGGAAGCGGGCGAGGAATGCGGTACGGTTGACTTTCTTGTGAGGTTCAATGTTAGCTTTTTTGCACCGGGCATCTTGTCTATCTGGTGGTGGCTCGTGCATTGACGAACCTGGGTTAGGGTAACGCTTGGGGTATCCGGTCTGCACCTCGACGACGAGACCTCTCCTACGCACCGACACCGAGTTGTTCAGAAGTCAGGATGGTGAGCTACAGAATCATGAGGGTGTATCATCCCGAGTTAGCTGACGCGTGTTGTTGCTATAGGTCCTGCGACCGAGCCACCTTGCACGATTCAAAATCTCCCCCACCGGTATCACTCTCAGCCACCTAGCCCCTCCCACTAGAGAAATCTGCAAGATAAATGTATCACTCACGTGTTTCTCAGACAGGAACGTTGAGCTGGTGCGGACAAAACCCCTATTGACAATCACGACCGCCGAGATGGCTATTTCTACCGAAGTCAACGTCGACAACACTACTTACAAACCCGCGACACGCAACGCACCATCAATTATCTACCACCCGCGTCATTTGGCGCCATTACCGCCCAAAAAATTCAGGAGACTGTCGTTCGATGATTTGGACGTTGCGCCTGACGTCTCCGAAAGCCCACTGCGCAGAATGCTGCTATGTGGGAATGGGCGTTATGTGCATGAATCCCACGAACCCAAACCAGACAATATGAGCACGTTTGAAGAGGTGTGGTGGAAGCTGCTTGTCGAATCTTCTGCCCAACAAGTCGCGCTATCGTCGACTTTGGGTGCTCAGCTCAGCTCCGCCTACCAACGCCTTCCAAGTCTTGGGATATCTAGACTCTGGGGTTGTTTCAATGCTCCCTAGCACACCCCTCTTATTTACAGTGAGTTCCGAACTGTTGAGTTGACGTTCACATCTCTAACTGCCTTCTTGAAGGTTCGATTTGAATGGATTCTGTTCCGCTCACCCGTTCCACAGTAACGGATTTCGCTCTACTTTATCTCGTTTATAGAATGTTCTACGTTACGTTGAAGGTGTTCCAGTGATGATCTCGATTATGTACCCATGTTACTAGGTCAATGCTCATGAAAACTTGAAGATGGATTGAGAAGCATCACTGTGTGAAGAATGGAACGTCGATGACGCTCTTCTTTGAATCCGGGGGTAGGGTCAAAAGAGTGAGTACGTCTTAGCAACGCTGGGAGGGCTAGATTGCCTATCATCCAACCAATGAGCGCATAGAACGCGCGTCCTGGACCAACCCACGGGACATGTCAATCTTGACTGAGATATTCTCGTATACGCCTACCTTGGCACTGTTTGCCCAGATGTCAACAACGGCAGTGGGAGGTCCCACCGTTCGTCGAGGATGCGTTCTTCGGAGAAAAAACCGTCGATACGTCAAGCTCACGTCACCCCAGAAGCGGCTCGAGAAAGAAAGGAAGCTCAGTATGAACTCACGGTCAGGGAGATGTCTCGATCATAGTCGTAGCTGAGAACGCCTATCCGATCAACACGCAAAGTGTGGGGATTGGACAAGTTTACCCCAGAGGTTTGTCCTTGACTCATTTGATATTTCGTGAACACGCTGCAGTTATGCCAACGTCCGACGATTGGTGGTGAGTTTGGCCAATGATGCATGTCGCCTGCGGCGCCACAAGTGTGCGAAGTCGCGAGAGGCGGAGTTTCGAATGGACTTGGTCGCTGACCGCTGTGAGGCTACGTATGGATGCTCGATAATTGAGGATAATCGATGGCTGTTGTCGGTCTGTCTGGTTTCCGTTCCTCGTTGGACGACCTACATCCTCCACAGGCGCGCTAATGACATCGATCACAGCTGCGGTACAATTCCAGAATACGATAGTCCAATAAGTCCATAAAGCATACCGATACGAAAAGGGAAGGAGGTGGGTGACTAGTTAGTATCTTCACTTCTTCTTTCCTTTTCCCTTTCCTTTGCTCCTACGTGGTTTATTTTCGTGCCTCTCCTCTATGTGCCGCTTCATGTAGTCGCGCCTCCACGCCAAAATTAGCTCTCCGCATTTAGGGCAGGGAATTCTTCTTTTATTTAGGTTTCCGGGACAATGGGATTCCCAATGACGCTTGCGCTTGGATGGAGCCAGGTCGTGTTGTTGGGACTCACACCCACACGGAGGCGGATAGACGGAAGGACCAGCAGCATTTGAGGCTGACGGTTCGAGTACGAACAAGGTTCCAGGTACCTCAGAATTGGCAGGCTCCAAGTCTAGGTCAATTCCAGTGCCACTTTCGACAAGTCCGTCCACTGGTGTGCTGGGGTCGGCTGGCTCGTGAGGGTTGGGAGTTCTGGAACTCCCTCTCGACGGTCCTGCGGCACTCTGCCCAGATATCATGACCGGAGAAAGCAAATCACCAGGGGATGGGGCAAGGGACGGGATGACTGTTCTGTTCGGTGAAGTATCATCGAGCGGGAGCGGTAGGGGAGGGAGAGCATGAGTAGTAGGATGTGGCTGATATAACCGGTCCGGTGGCCCTGGCAATGGTGAAGACTGAGGCGGCGGCGTGTAAGGCACCTGTGCATATGGTTGCGGTGTACACGGGTCTTGCGCTTGCGGATAATATGAATATGTTTGTGGTGTTAGCGGTGGGTATAATTGGTTGGATGGTCCCGCAACAGGGGAGAGCGGAGAGCTTGTATATGGGCTGTGGGGGAATGATTGTGACGGGTGGAGTTGTTGAGCTGGATGAGCTCCAGATGTCGGGAACGAATATTCGTCAATTGAGCGAGTATCGGACCTAGATGTTGACGCGAGTGGCAACTGTGCAGAAAATTGATACGCAGACGATCGTCTCGGCGGGGTTTGATATGTTGTCGAAGCTGCCGTGGTGAATGTGTGGAGGTTTGAGGGACGGGCGGACCAACTGGCACTGTGTTGATGTGAATTACGTTGGACCGGGATTGGTATGGGAGAAGATCCTAGGAAGTTCTGCATTTCAGAAGGTCCAGGCAAAGAAAGCCTTCCTGAGCTAGAACCCTGGCTAGAGAGTGACCCGTCAATAACCTTGGGGACTTTGGCAGCGCCAAAAGGCGTACACGTATGCGTTCTGAGAACTTCTGGGCGTAGCTTCCTGCCTGGGTGCGTCCATAAACGGTGACCAAGGTTCACTCCCGAAATTGTGAGACGATGTCCAATGCTGCGATGGAAGGACATCTTCGTCGAAATGGGCTATATCAGCGAATAGTCAGCTGTATGGCAAAGGATCTGACGTACTGATGTCCAAGTGATCTTGCGGGTTGTATAAGTCTGAGAGCGAAGGTTGGCGGCGCATAGTATTGTTGTCACCCTCATCGGAAGAGGGGGGATCGTTTGGGTAAGACCTAGTTACAGCGTGAGCTAGTGTAAGCTAGCAACTTAGACCATACTTACATGTTGGAATTCGGGGCGAATCGAAACCGTTTGCGCCTCTGGGCATGAGAATGGTCCAGCTTATATGGGCACGAGTACGTACGGGATGTCAACTGGACATGCTGTGCATCCCAGCAACGACAAGGGTCGCCCGTTGCCTACAATGATGGCGACGGATAGCATGAAATAAACGTGCGGTGCAGCGTTTCGCTGTACTCCAGCCGGTATTTTGACGGTAGGTGCTTCCGAGGGAAAAGGGATCTAGCAGGACAAAGGGATTCACTGCACACGATCCAGTGGTTCGACCCCCGGAGTGCATCGTTCAAGCCTGAGTGTGCTAAGTCCGATGGTTTTTCCGTATTGTTGCTCGGCCGTCGATAGAGGCTAAAAGCAGGTTGAAAGCATGTCTCCCATCAAGTCCCCGGTAACATGTTGGATAGCACCAGGCGCCAGCGCACTCATACACCGTAGTCAGCGCAACGTTACCACTGGATGAGGGAGACAAGCTGGAGTGCCACGGATGAAGATACAATCACTGGACTGGGAGCTTTTGTACG
>WSTW01000238.1:0-27383 GCA_019632305.1 Tulasnella sp. 403 | reverse complement strand
AAACTCGGATGGATTGGCCCCCCACAGCAAGGAGTTGATGATCTGGAAGGAAGTTGGCAAATTCGCTGCCAAGAAATTGTATTAGAACAAAATTGTCACCAAAAATCTTGTCGCAACATACATTCCAGCAGTGTAGCCAGGTAACGAATAGAATGTCATGTGATCTTGTGTGGTTGAGGTACTGGGAATGAGGAGTAAGCTGCGGGACAGGGTGCTATGACAACAGTACACACTGCACACTACTGGTAGAGCACACGAGCACTGTGTCACCACCAGCAAACCAGATCCCATGAGCAACGTCAAGTCCTTCAGTCCCAAAGCGCCTTTGTACAGTCCAACCTCCAATCTGGGGTTGCGGGCATGTCCAAACTTCAATCTCCGATGAACTGGCATTTGTGATGAAAACGGACCCTTGAGTTTCACGAAAAGCAACGTGGGTCACCTCTTGACCCATAAAGATAGGTAACCAATTGTCAAATGTTAGATATATCTATCATCAGTGGTGTTAGCAAAAGTCTAGTTTTTGTACTGATAAATGTGAGCAACTTAAAACTAACCTGTCTCAACAATATGTGAATGTGTAACAATGCAATGAGGCCGTTTGAAAAGCCGATGGCTATTGTTGCAGAGGACGTCCAGACCATACAGGTAGGGTATACTGTTATGTCAAAGGGGGCAACTTTTGGAGTAGAGTCAACCTGGAGAGACGCAAAGAAGAGAGTGCCATCTGTGCTGGAGGCAGCCAGAAACTCGTCATTGGGGGAGATGGACATGCAGTTAATAGGTGAGAGGTGAATATTCGACCAGCAATGGGTTATGGAAGCCATGGAGGGATGGGTGATGATAATGACAAGAGTTATGGGAATGAAATAACACTGAAGACTTGCAATATAAGTGTTGTTTGGGGACAAAGGTAGCACTTCAGTGATTTGAAGATAGGGGGATGCTTCAGTCGTCTAATCCAGGCATTTGTCAAAAGTGACAAAAGTGACGGAAATGATGAAAATGACAAGAATGCTTAACGAAAATGACAAGAATGACAGTCAAAAAAAGGGCCCTTTTTGAGCCCTTTATTTCTGAGTATTTCACTGACAGTGAGCTAGATGGTGTCTGCTGTGTAACTCAGAAAAGTTGTTGAGTGTTTGACAGTTGCGATGGGCAACTCCTAAAGCCAGGAACCACTCCTACCATTGTTTCATATTGCTAAATGGGTGTAGTATTTATTAGGCCATCTTGCATGGTACTGAAGTCATCATTCCAGAGACCAATGACATCCCCTGTCCTACCTCCCAACTTGTTTGATGACTTAGATGACACGGATCCCCTTCCTGTTTACTCCCCATTCCAGGTTTTTCTGGTGGCCATTGCTATGTATTCTGTCATTTTACTCCTCCTAATCATTTGCCTCCGTGTCCTGCACTCGCTTTTCCTTACATGCTCTGCTGTATTTGCTGGGGTACTCGAGTGAACCCATCCAGTAGCACATTGGTCTAGGACTACACCATGAAGGCAACCAGAAAGCAAGTCAATCCTCATTCCAATTGCTACTATATTGGGCTTCGTAAGTGGAGATCAAACCATAATGTCAAGAGTACTCATTTGTATTCTTCTAGGTGCTCTTCAGATGGAAGGTTCATGGTATTCTCAAAGGCGAGCTCCTGAGAGCTGTATGTGCCTGTGTTGTGCAACTGGACCCCCACTGACGAGATGCTACAGTGACAGTATGTCACCAGGTCAGACATATATGACTGTGTATTGGTGCTTTCCATCCTCTTGCGAGTTCTGGTGAGTGGCTTACCTAGCAAGAGCGGCGAATTTCTGATAGAGGACTAGATTTCAATCATGGACTGGATATTGCTGGGGGTCTTCCAAGCTATGGTGTGGCTTTTGAGGTGCTTTTACTGGTTGCGTGGAATGTAGATGTTCCCACAGTTCCGAGTCGCCCCTTGCTCCCTCTCCGTTGTTGTCAAGTTGCTCTGTAGTTTGTTGTGCTTGAGGCACTTTTGGATGCAGGGTAGAATAGTAAATGTATCCAGGTGGTCTGAGAGTCTCCTGTCTAAGTGCTGTACATTGCCTACTCCAGTAGCATTGAAATGGAGTCCATGGTCAAAAATCCCCGGCTTTTTGCTAAGCGAGTGGGACCCTGGTATTAACTTGGCACCATTGAGTGACAACGGGTGACGTCTAAGTGGGTTTCAATGTCACTGTCATTGCGTACTTGCTCTGTAGACCAGGGGGCACATCTACAATGACAAGGGGAGGCCTCTCAACTTGTCCATCGCACAAGGCTGCCCACCATTGATTCTCAGGGACCCCGCCATTTAGTACTTTCGATTCCGGGTACCAACAACAAAGTGCATGAGTACTTCAACGCCTTTTTCAACCCTGACAATCAACCCGAAGTTGAAACAACTACAACTTCAGAGGATGAGTGGGAGAAGCATGCGCTAGCTGGTGATCTTTGACATGAGGGGTAATTTCTATGCAGTTGTGGTCCTGAGACGACGAGGCTGCAGTATTGACACATGTCATTAGTTCTATGCTCAATATTATGTTAAGCGATCTATCTACACACTATGGAGGACACTCTCCTATGGCTTGGTACTTATCAGTCAAGTGTGTCGAGCTCCAGTGCCTTATCAGTGGGGCAGAATCGATGGACTTGCGACGCACCAAGTGGTTTATTTGGGTTTGTTTGCTTTTGTGGCAGAAGCCAACCTGCCATGACGATGTTCTATGGCTGAAAGTCCGTTGCACAAGAGGTCATGGTGAGTCATCCGGTTTTCAAGTGGGAGGGACCGAGCAGGAGGAACAACTATTATAATGATTAGAGACAGCAATGGCACTAGTGAATGGTTGTTTTTATCATGTGCCATGACCTGCATGATGGTCATGCCATGGCTGAGTTGTCACAATACAATCCCGGGGTCTCATGAAGGGTAGGGCATTTTGACTGTACTCCAGCCAACCATGGCATGAAGACTGCCGGTTCTTTGGCCACCGTGTCGGAGGTGAATTGGTCCGAGCGGTCATTGGAATTGTCAAGGCATTTTGGTCGCTGATGGTTATCGCCTGACGGTGTCATCCACCATGTTTCATAATGTAGTACAGCAGCAGAAGGAGACAATGGAGAAATACAAATGGAGTTTTTTGGGGTGATATGGGGTTGGTGGGCAAAGGAAACAAATATACCATTCTGGGCATCCCCACCATTACACTTTTGTTGTTAAAAACGTATGTATTAAGGTAGATGAGAATGTAGGATTGGTATCATTGACGGGGTTCCTTACCAATGTGTCCTAGTGGCTCTAGGGTCTTGTCTGGTCAAGAAGTGAATTCGAGGTATTTCCCCTGATACATCCCCTGCCTCTATCTTCCACTACTGTCCTTGTAAAGTCCAAGAGTGATTGGACCTCTGAGAAGGAACCAATACAACCCTATAGACTCACTGACGCAAACCAGGGGTACATACAAGGTCTGTCAGTGCTGTAGATGAGACCTGAGGTGGCCACTTCAGCGAATTCAGTGTCCAGGTTGCTGGGCTCAGCATTGATGATGGTGTTGAGAGTGATGCATGTCAAGATCAGGCTAATATCCGGATTCAACTGAGTGCTCCTCTCACAGTAGAAGCCTTTTGTGAGAGGGCGAAGGACCCACTAGTCCCTTCAATCACACTGCAAATGAATACCGATCCCACAACAGATGCAGGGAGGCACCAAGCAGTGCTCACACAAGAAGTTATAGGTCAGATGTCTGTAAAGCCACACATCAGGCAGCTGTTGCTAGTCAAAAGTCCGGATAGAGCACCACAGATCAGGATTGTAGTGGCGCAAGTTGGAGAGGAAGTGTTCTTCCTTATCAACGATGGGGTAGATGATATGACATTCTGGACCACGGAAAGGTCCCTCTCGAATGGCGAGGTTCACGTTGGTGCATTCATCAGTGACTTTCGTGATGCCCAGTTCCGGTCTGCAACACTCCTGGAACATAAGATGGGAAAGCACCTTATACAGGTGATCCATAACGAGCTCTCAAATCAAGCTTTGGGAGTCATTGGCTGGGATGTCCATGTAGGTTCCCCCCGCTTGAACCTCATGATTTTGCACCCTGAATTCCCTGTAAGTCTGGGCGATTACTGCATTCAATGCAGTATATTGCTCAAAGAAGACTTTAGCATCAAAAATTTCATTGGGAAGGAAGTTATGATGAGGGCCCGGATCCTGATGTCGCTGATCCGTCCAGAGGGATATCCAGGCGATACCGACTACCCTGAGGGAATGATAAGTTGAAACAGGTGGAGGATCGCCTTGGTCAGCCCTCATAATCTCTTGCTCATCGACTGCTTGATGGGCTTGACCTATGCGCTGAGGAGGGATCAAATGGATGACCCAAATTTTAACTGTGGCCAGTGGATCCAGGAGAAGAAACAGATGAACCCTGTATCCAAAGTGAACGCTCAAGGCGAGTTGAATAACACAGACCGAATTGTGCTTGTGCTTATGCTTACAAAATTGCCTGCAGAACTCGCCAACATTGAGGACTATATCGGGTTGCAAGATGTCGTTGCCCAGCTTTTTGGACTGCCCTCGCTCCAAGCTCAGATATTGGCAGCAATGCTGGTTCCAGAGAGCAAACGGAAGGCAGGGCCTAAACTCAAGGCAAAGCCTGAATTCAAGGTAAAGACAGTGGTTAGGCGTCAGTACAGGCTCTTCTAAACAAATCTAGCACCTACTTCACCTGCTGATGTTGTTCGACAGCCTGCTACCAGCAAATCTATGATGTGTTTGAAAAACAGTCTGGGCCTCCAGTTGTAACAGTTATGCTTAAAGATGTGAGTAAGCAAGCACAGCCGCCTCATTTGGCCATTATCTTACCTGTATCTTGCCTGTCATACAGGAGTGGTTAACTTGAATGGTACAGCAAGAGCTCGGGGCTAGGGGGAGATTCAGGTCCAAGAATACAATGTAGCTCACCTCACATGTGTCCCATAGGCACATCCACCTGGATTCTCAATATGACGGTCTGTTTCTCTTTTTGATGTGGTGTATTGCTGAGGCTGGAGTGGTCTCGTTTGGCTTTGGACCAAGGGTCAGTCGGAGAGAGAATTGTTTGTGTGCATAAGCCCAATCAAAACCACGTTCGATTCTAACAACAACCAGATCCTACTTCTGATCATGCCTGCCCACTCACTTGGCTCATCATGAGCTGTTCGAGCAGAGTAAAGCACTACCCGGCTGTTTTGTTGTCATTCCCCCCATGCTATCACCACTGAAGCCCTCTGGTCCCCTAACCCACGTTGCAGACAAGCTGTACTATGGTCTCCATCGCAACAAGCCCACAGGTTGTTCAAGCAATACCAACAAGAGACCAGCATCTATGCTGACGCCTTGTGCTTCACCTCACCAATTCCCATTCATTTTCATAATTAGATGTACAAGTTGCAACCCCTGACCATTTGGCATTCAAGTCTGGGCCACAGCCAACCAATACAACAACCTGCATATGGGATGCAATGGTCCAAACTCATTCAACCTCAGCATTGGTACCAGGTATTGGGCTCCAGAGCAACTACATCCAGATGTCCTGATAGGTTGTAGGACACCATCCAGTGTGTCAGAGACTTTGTTGCCCGCCTTTGCCACTCCTTCATATCGCTGCTACCCTGGGCCATCAAATCACCTCCATTTCAAGCCCATAAACCCATTATCGACCAGAATGGACCCCTCTAGAACTCCCCACTGCCTTTGAGGACGCTTCCACCACCCCAACTTCTTGACTTGCACCTTCCTCTCCACATTCAACCATTCTTCTTTGCCCCTCCAGGGAGCCCGAGTGGGTCACCTCAGTATGACCTACACTGCTGACTTTTGGGTGGATACACAAACCATCAGCCTGCAGATACCCTTTCCGCAATTACATGGACATGTCAACTCTGCCCAGCCTTTCCAAATGCCAGCTGGACGATGGAGTGCCTCCCCCTGCAGGATCCGCTGAAGATGTGAGTGTGTACATTATCCTTCGAGTCCAAGCTGCTGATGTGCACTTGCTTTCTTGAGAGGCCCAGTCAGTTATCCAACATCCGGCTCATGCACCCATGGGACCTTCTCTACTCGACTGGGTCCCATCTCTACCCCACCCAGCCATCTCTAATGCAACTCGATGCTAACGCCACATACAAACCACGGATATTTTGCAGGTGGGTCGCCATCGTGTTCTCCAGGAGCATTGCAGACACGAATCAGTGCTCACAGACTTCGCTAATGAACACTCCCACGTTGTCAGCCCTTGGTACGACAAGATTTCTCTCCTTGTGTATACTCCAGGTTGTTTTCTGAAAATGCCAGTTGATGTTAGTGGTCTGAGAGCTTTTCACTTGCAAAACTGGTGGACGTTGTGTAGTAGCTGGTTATGTAAAGACCATCTGGACTGAACTCTGGTGCACGACCGGAAGAGCACAACCACCTCCATACACTGTGGTAAGCAATGCATTCCACACCACCAATGTTTAGATGTATGGTTGACCACCCTAGCAGCAGGTTCATCATTCCCGATCCAACGAACATGTGGCTATATTGTTTCCAAAACGATTGTGCCCCGTTTTGTAGTCTTTCCACCAATCATATCCAACCTTGTACTGTGCGCAACTCCTAGAAGAACTGGGCCTATCACCAACATCAGGTCACTGTAATGCCTGGTCACTACAACCGACTCAGCAACACAGCACTGGCGTCTAAGATTCCTACAACACCATCTCACTTGACCAGATCGGTTGGAGTTTCCTCCTTTCTGCACAAGCAGACCCTTTATCCAGAGAACAGCAGTGAGTCATACAAAGATAGTCATGTTGCGGAGAGGCCTTGTGCGAGGTGCTAGGTAGGTTGCAACTTGGGCTTGATTTGTCAGATTGCTCCTAAATATGTCCCTTTGCTGATATGTTAAAAGAAAAGGTGAACCATCAGTAACGGAAGTGTAGTGCGTGCTAAGGGTGCTAACTTGGTCGTTTATACCACCTCTCTCAGTCCAGCCTCTGGCATTGGAAAACCTCTCCTCCTGTCCGTTTCCATGCATGTTGCAGAGCATGTCCCATTGCATCCCACATCTCCTGTCATATTCATTACAGGGCTTGCCAGTTACTGCGCTAATGGTGACTTTACCATCAATGCCAACTTTGGCGGCATCAGAACACTGGTACCTGCACATCCACTTGATGGTGTTTGGCATCATATACCCTGAATTCGAATCACCTAATTCCTTTGCATGGATGTCTTCAAGGGGCTGCAGGTTTGATACACTGTGAACGCGGAGGCTGCCGAAGAACAGCCGTTTGTCACAGCATATCAATTGCTCGCTTCTAACCTTCACCTCCTTTGATTTGGCTACCATGGAAAGGATCACCGTCATTGACACCACCCTCGACATAACCCGCAGGTCTGACAATCCAAAGATCAGGGACCCCCCTGCCAACTCCACTCTTAACTCATCTGACACACCTTTGGCAATACTGAAACACCAGTTGGAGTCATATTTGCCCTACCCTGGCGATGTCTATTGCAATCCACATGGGCATGTCAGAAATGACCCTTCTCGCTTCATCATTACGTACTACCCATATGCTAACAATGTATTCATCATTGTGGACAAGCTAGTTGAACAGCCAAAATATTGGATCCCTTTGGAGGATGTTGACTATGCCAATGCCGGCTGGTACATCACTGCTCACAGAGCCAACCTCTTCGTCTTGTCTCAGTTGCTAGATGAAATTGTGCAGCCAAATATCCTGAAGGAGTTTCACAATCAACTTAACTCACCAAGCTTCCAGCATTTCGATGCTCAACTGGCTGGGATGCAATGGCACGTAGAACAGAGCTCTACTCGGGAGGTGTTGGTCATCGATCTCCGGCCCAATTCAAGGCTATCTAAATTTGACCATCCATCATACATTGTTCACTGACATCAAATGGTACAAGAAGGTTTTGATATCAAAAATGCCATCCACCGGAAAGCTATCCTCCGCAACTGTCTTACTTCCACACTTGTTGGTTCGACACCAGCTATGATCCCCACAGACAGTCACTGATACGCCATCCACCCAGTCCAATGGCATAGCCTTCGTATTGTTGATTCAGACACAGGGGTATTTGTTCTTGTTTGGAAGGAGGAGTTTTATCACAGAGATGGGGTACTGAGCATGTCTTCACTCCATCGGCTGACTGCAGAATTACTGGCGGAGTTAGGAAAAAAATTACCGATGGAGGAATGTGATGGTGCGTGAGCTGAGATGGATTTGATAAACTTTATCTGACTACTCACTGTAGATACCTTTGCTGGGAGTGACAACGATTAGTGATTAGACTGGTGTTGTATCTATCAGGAGCTTCAATAGATTCAAACAATGGGCGATGAGCGAAACACAATTGGGCACCATCACATGACAAAGAGCCAGGCTGACGCACAAGATGTGATGGGATTGTTGCTGAACATCATTGTCATATCATAGCGTTGCCCTCTGGGCAGTCCAGGACGCATGTTGGGAAATATACGTGAACCCATGGGGGTTGCTGCCATGTGAGGATGGTCGAGTCACATCTATGAACCCCCCACACCATTGGGAAGTTGAAAATGTGGGGAGACAAAGACCATGGCAGGGTAGCCCAGTGGCAGGAGTTTGATTTCGCGTTATTGGAAGCAGATGTATGGGTCAGAGCCGTTTGATTCGTCTCGTTGTACTACAGGTGAAAAGGTGAATTGGGGGGCAAGGCACATACAATGCAAAAAAATAGGGGGGATCTGGCTTGAGCTGAATGATTCATAATTGGAAAGGGGTGGCAAATTAGCATACAAACTGGAGTAATACTTTGATAGGATAACACTCACAAGATGAAATTCCATTGGCAATATGCTCAAAACAAACCATCACGAGCTCGAACTCATTCTCAAAGATGACAACAAGCATGACCGTTTCAGGTTCTTTTCTTCGGACCTTTGCTCTTCGGGCTCAGGGTGCATTGACGGTCTTATATTACAGGTAGGCCAGAAACTGAAGCAGGACAAAAGGGTTCATATTAAATGAATCTTGCTCACAGATCGGAGAGATCTCCTCATCCCATGAAAATCTTGATCTTCTGTGGCATTCCTGTTAGCAAAAAGGTCAAATGCTGTCGCCATAGAGCTGTCTCAACAAGAATAAGCTCCTGGTATCTTGTGTCACTATTACACTTGCTCTGTTGTGTTATCATAACCTCACTCTCTACAGACTATGCCCATTCTGTTGAAGTCCGACGTGGTGTGATGTGGCTGGTAGTAAGGCTGAACCCTTCTAGTCGGTCTCCATCTAGGAGACAAAACATGTAGCACAGGTGAACAAACAAAGTGCATCTACCAAGCAATAAAACTCACCTCCCCTCACTTGGAAGAGCCCTTCAGCATTGGGTACCTCGAAAGATGGCCAGGATGCTTAAAGAACTCACAGCAAACAATTTGAGGTATGCAACAGACAGTGGGGTTGATGCTCAGCTTCGCTGTTGACCAGTTTCATAGCCTGCATAGAGCAGGTATAGGCAACCTCAACCCTCTTGAGTACTTCCTTGGGGTTGAAATCCATTTTACAGGTGGTATAAGTGAAGGTAGTCGGTTGTATTATACCCCAGGTGACTGTGTCAGAGCGAGAGGAGAGTCAGGCCTGGTTGAAATTCAGCTATCGGACCTGGATGTCCCTGGCAACATCAGTGATGGCTTCACAAATACTTTTACCCTACAGACTGTTGGCAGCCTTCCTGTATCGATCAGGGAGGTGATAATCCAGATACAAATGATCCTGGTCCTTATGGAACAACTCCATTCAGTGTCAAAACCGGTGCCACGTAGTTTGTTGCCTGGTCATACAGTAGACAAAGGCGGCAAATTCAATATCACCATCATACGCCTTGGGGGAATGGTATTACTCCTCGTTGCAGATGGCCTTGACCAAACGAAATTCTGGGTCGATGGGATGCAGCTCATATACGGAACAGTTCATGCAGGTGCTTTCATTCAAAACTGGAGAGAGGCACAATTTCTCTCAGCAATGCTGGCAGGAAGCATCTTTATTGAGACCTTTACAGCCCAGCTGAATGGGCCAATGGCAACGAGAAAGCGCTGGAAAGTCAGGACCACTGGTTCACCAATGGTCCTTAGGATCATTGATATCCAAGCCGAGGAAAAAAGTCTGCACATCTATTACATTAGTCGCGGACAGATCCTTGCTCAAGACTTTGACGTCCAGACGTTCATCACCGTTGAGTTGTCAGCACGGATCAACATGCTGGTGTTGTTATGTGCATGGATGCCAAGAACTGGGACATTGCTACCGCATTCCCAGGCACCCTCCACAAGGAGAACCAGATGGGTGCTTGATCCTTTGAGTTACCACTTGTACCAAATTCAGGACCAGTCAGAGAACTGGAAGTACTTCCTCAGCAGGGAGGAAACTCGGAATCCGACGTTCAACTGCAGCCTTTAGATACTTGTCCAGAGGCAAGTTTCATTTGGCACTCCTGACCCAAATAGCAATAGTGAGTAACAAGATTTACTATAAAACAGAAAGCGCTGATACCAGCTCACAGGGAGCGGAGATATGAGCACCTTGTCTGTTAAACCTTTCTGGAACAACACAATGATCTGGAGATGGGCCGCCCAACAGCAGACCTTTTGGGAAGAAACGCTGGAGATTTGTGAGCGTAAAAATTGGGTTACGTTCAGTTACCAGCTCAGATGTCAGTATGTAGTTTACCAGGTGGTCCCACAGGACATTACCTGATCAGCAACTTGTCATATACCCCAGACAGGAGGTCAAAAGCACCACTGGCAATGATGCTGATGATGAGGATGAACCTGACAAGGCGGGGAGTACCTAGGAAGACGGGCGATGCAGGTGAGTGTCAGTCAATGGCTTATGGGGGAGGGAACTGAGAGCACACTACAACAGAGAACTTCGTTGCTGAGCTCTTGGGGCCATGGTAGGATTGTCTACAATGCTCTGAACAAGGCTTGAACCACTAGATGTACACCTTCCAATCAATCCATCCCTGCTCTTGAGTTTGGTCTGCTGCTGATCATGGTGAGATAGTGCATGCAGCATGGCTGGAGTTGTGTTGGTTGGTCAGAAAATGAACACTTGCCCATGTCGACACCCGCAAATTCCAACCCCGACCACCATTTGCCAACTGAAGCTCTTTTCCATGATGTCCATGATTTCCCCAATGTCCGCCACGTCATACACTGCTATCAAGAGAATTAGACCCTTTAATCTACCACCTCACTATCCTAATTCCTACCTTCTGGCTCTACTCCGCCCACTGTCCGCTATTGACTCTACCGTGTCACCTCCCCCATCTGACCCGAAGGATCTACAGGACCAGGTTGACATCCAACTGAACAGCTGCCTTCCACTCCCTGGGGACACATCTTTTGTCTGCTACTGCGATCCCATCACTTGAACGCTTTTGGACAACATTCTGTGCTGCACAAAACGCCTTTCTCATCGAGGATATGTTTGTTCCAACCCCACAGTTCCTGGTTGCACTACAAGATATCCTGTACATCAAGACATTCCTCACTAAAACACGAGAACACCTCTTTACCTCTGCCAGGCTACAGGATGACATCATCAGGCCAAATATCATACAAGCCTTTCAAACCAGACTGCACTCACCAGACTCCCCTTTACTCGACCATACACTGTATGTGAGTAACAGGAAACCACAGTGGCTGGTTGAAGATGCCATACACTGCAATGAGTTGGTCGTCACTGACCTTCGACACAAGTCACAACTCAGGTCAATCCTGGAAGAGTTTGACCAGCCGTCATACATCCTCAGCTGCAACGATATGCTATTGGACTCCTTCGACATAATTAGGCTCATCGAAGGAGAGATCCACCTCCGTCAGCTCATCCTAATGTGACTTGCACAACAATCCAACTTCACCATTGGCGATCCTGATCCCCCAATCATTCATAACTCTATTCACTGTTGGGTCATTTTCCCCAGCCAGTCACATAGCCTTAAATTGGTGGACACTCTCACAAATGCTGTCGTTAAAGTACGAAAGGATGAGATTTGGACATCTCTGAAGGAAACAGTTGACGACGCAGCTGAACAGTTAGAGGCACAGCATACAAGTACCACGCTCAATACGGAGACAATCTGGTACCCAGGTCAGAAACACTTGTGTTGGCAGGCCTTCATTTTCTAACCCTTCTAGTTCCAGTTGATGCTGATGGAGCAAGCTACTTTTAGTTCCCGTCAGGTTGTCTACGTACTATTATCATACCAAATGATGGTGCTAATGAAGGTTTGAGCTGTCTCATGGTCATCAAGGTTGGTTATTTTGCCTTCCCAACGACTATACTTCATCTTGTCTCATTGGGGGCCTGTCCGTGTGCATCGGTGGGGTATATGAGTCTCAACCACAAATGTCGTTCTGAAGGGTTCAGATTACTGTCACTCATGACTGGCTGCAGTGCCAAGGCCATAACAAACCCCCCAGTCAGCTGGTCCAGCATACTGAAGGTGGAAGATTTGAGCTTCCTTCTCTCGATTGGTTCACCATCACTGACCCGTGATTCTCTTGTTCCTCGAAGTTCAACCAACTTTCCTTCATTCTCGGCCAGTAATCACACACCATCTAAGGCTTCACGCATGAAGACGAGGTTGACGTCCTGTGCGTCACGAGATAATTGCTGTCATAACACAAGACAGATGGGTGGATGGGCCCGATGAATATGTTGTCGTCCGATACATCTTTAGTCCTTTTGGACAAAGGGATCAACTGGCCGTTGTCGTGGAAGGGGTGATGTACTGTTTTTTGTTCCACTGAAGGTTCTTGTCAGGAGAGCGTTATATGTTGTGGAGACAGCCTTTGTGGGAGTGTACTGTCTCCCCAAGTGCCCATGCGCCTCTACCGGATCAGGGCCATGATGTGGCTTCCTCCCTTTTGATACACCAGGTGTTTGACTGAAGGCGTTGTAGCCTCCATGTGGTTGGGGACAAGCCCAATGAGTGAGCAACACCAGTTAATACCCTTCAGTGTGCCTGAAAAATCGCCGTCCACATTCTCATTACTCGCACTGCATAGCATGCTTGGCACCACAGCAAAGGACATCTTATATGTTAACCTAGTCCAAAAAATATGTTCAAAGCTCTTGAATACCACTCTCCTTACAGGCCTTGGGGACCAGCCTTGGCAAGAACAGATGCATTTCCTGTCTTCGGACTATGACTGGTAGTTGTCAATGCGGCTGTACCACATGAGGCTAACCGAGGGGACTCACCCAATCAAGTGGCCAAACTATTAGTGTCTCCTGCTCAAACTGACCGGGAGGGGCACTAAAGGGGCAAACTGCCACATGTGCAACTATATTTAATGGTGAAATGATGTGGAAGGTTTCTTCTATCCCTACATAGACGAGTTCCGCACCAACTGATGCCCATGCTTGATTTCTAAACAGGTCCTGAGATGCGTCTTCTGGTGATAGAGTTCGATATGGCTGAATAATGACTTTCGTCTTGGCAGAGGATGCCTCACTTGGCCCTGTAAGCTTGTCCAGATGTACAATCTTCATGATCTGACCAAATGCAATAGAGCCATTGTTTCTGTACTGTATTGAGCTATTCCGTGCTTCTCTTGACACAATCAGTACTGTGGGTTCAATAGGAGAGAACGTCGCCACACGATGGAAAATATGTGAGCATATCTGTATATCCCATATACCACAACCAAGCGTGTCGTGGATGAAAATGGCTTTCTGGACTAGGCTGTCAGACCTTTTCCTGTGGGAGCAGGTGAAACACTTCTTGGTGTAGGAATCATTGGTATGTGTGAGGTCAGGGAAGACGAGAGGCTGATCGGTTGCAACAGCTTTGTTATCGATATCCAGGAACCCAACGTACTGTGTCTTCAAGTACGTCTTCACAACTGTATAGAAGCCAGAAACTGAAGATGGTAGCAGGTTATCTCGGAGCAGAGCCCATAGGTTCATAGCCCTGCCGAACCACTGCGTTATGGAGCACTTGAGGTCAGCTAGTGGAGTGACCATCGGGTTCAGTTCCATTACATGGCATGTGGTTAAAGGACTCACAGAAGCGGTTGTTCGTCTCAATCTTCTGCAGTAGTCCATTGAGACACTCATATGGAAATGCCCACCACAAGTGCAGAGGACCAAAATTCTTTAAGCATTCCACAACATGGAGAGCAATGTGGTGGTTGGAGACGATGGAGGCATCAGCGAACAGGCTCCAGATGCCATGCAAGTATGTAACCATATGCTCTATGATCGCCTTCTGCCAGGAGAAGGAAGTCATCCACCGAGTGACAAGGTTCACAATGATTGCAAGTTGCATGAAGTGAACCAGCATTTGGTACCAACAAGTATTTGTTGCCATTTGTCCCCATAAGGAGATCAGGGTAATTGGAAGGTGAATAGTGACAACCGATTGCCACTCATTCACACTAAGCTTCCCATGACTCTTAGAACCAAGCTGCAGAGGGGCAGGTGTGATCCAGTTGGGTAGGATGGTCTTCTTCATATCTTCTCTGACTCGTGCAAGAAGGCTAGCCCCAAGAACAGTCCGTGAATGTCTACCAGAGCATTGAGAAAGGCCAATGGCACCATCATCGGGTACTTTGGACTAGCCATTGTATCAGCCAACACCACTACTTGAATCAATGTGTAAAGAAACCACAGCCTACCTGCAAAAAGCCTGCAAGTTGTTCGCATGTAAGGAACGAACTCATCACATCATCATTTTGGCTTCAAAGAGGCTGGTCACCCAGTGCCCAATGACGATTCGCTACCCTAATGAGGAGGGGTTTGAGCAGTTCTTTCCACCTGTCACAGGGCATGCATGTTAATGCATAGTCATCATCATGGTCTTCCAGTGTAATCGGCCTTGTGTCGGGCAAATGGATCTAATATGTCAAGCCTGTCAGTTAGTTTACACACTCAGTAGGTATGCAAGGACACTGACCTTCAACCACTTGGCTAGCTGTGTTTCTGTCATTGACAGGAATGCTGCTGGATTTGCTGATGCACCCTTGATTTGGGCAAGTTGATTTGTGCAAGCTTGTAGGAGAAGTGTACGATCCAACCTCCACCATTTTGTTCAATTGTATCCACACAACATGGCAACTTCGGACATGACAGGGGTGTTATTTGATGTAACCTGGATATCAAGGTTAGGAGGTAATTAAAGAGCAACGGAGAACTTGCCCAGTGAGTAAGCGCACTGACCATGATATGTTTCGGGGGTTTGGGTGGAAGGCTTGGTATCAGTCCACATTCATGGCACAGGGCAAGGAGGATGGTTCTCTGCAATGCCATCAGGTCAACTGCCTTCGTGCTCAAATAGCAAAGGACTGCCCAGGCATGAGCCATTTCACACTTCAACAGAATGCTCTTGAGTACTGGTAAGGACCTGTCTCCACCCTGCATATCAACATCCATACCCTAGACTGAGCGGCAATGCTGTTGTGCCATCCTGAGGAACTGGTTGTGCATGACATTGACCACAAGATTGGTAGTGGGGTCCCAGTATCCCAGCCGCATCAAGGGGGTCCAGAAGACACCAGTCAAAGCAAATATTTCATCTTGAGCCTTGGCTGTTGTGGCATTTTGCCAACAGAGTGCAGCAGCTTTGTGGAACTTGTGTATTTTCTCTGGCCAAGTCCGGTAGTCAAAGTTCCATATTTCAGACAGGGGAAGGTGACAGAATGAACAGAAATACTTGTGGCCGTGTCCACTACAACCAGCAATGGAATGACAAGCATCCAGATCAGCCACGACAGGCCCAAGTTTACCATATGCTACTCACCCTGTAGGGTAGCAGCTGGTGGTCATATAGAATACTCCATCATTGAAAGCAACCAAGTCGTCAGCCACCTTCTCCATAAAGTGGTTCAACTGGCTTCCACAAGGCTTCCGAGGACCAGGGATGATACCAACTAGGCAAATGTTCTCATCCAGGTAATGAAGCTGTGGAGGTAGGTTCTGGCAGATGACATATATGGCCCCGACAGACCAATGCTTCTTCCCAGTCCTATTTCCGTGCACCGGGAAATAGTTGATAGCCAGAGAGAAGACATAATGACCAGTCTCCTGAGGGCTGCCCATCGCAGTATACCCATCCTTGAATGTCATCTGTTGTAGCCGTTTTGCGTTCCAGATGTCACTTGCTGCATCTTTTGAATACCATGTGCTCCTGGGGTAAGAGTCGGCTGCCTGCTTGATGTCAGGTCTGTTCAACATGCGTCCTCACCATTCAGTGATGGACTGGTGTTCATAGATGCACAGAAGGGGCTGGTTGAATTTCTGACTTTTCTTCAGCAGGGTAGAGCAAGGGTCTTCATTCTCAAATGCTCGCCAGTTGCATAGGTCAGGAAATGAACCCTGGGAATCAGGTGTGTACAAAGCACAGCATTTCGGACAGCAGCCATAGGTTGCAAGGCTGGGATCAAGGCCAAAGGTGTTGATGGCGGTGCGGTAGTTGTGCAGGAGTTGTGGTGGCACCTGAGGGGTAAACTGGTATTGATTCTCCATAACGAAAGTGACAAGGATGAACTGGACACCGGCAAGGATGTAGTTGCATTCCCTACAAGTTCCGAAGAAGAGGATGTGGAAAACAGCAACTAGGAGGAGGCAGGCAAGTGTCATGGCAGGTCGATTAAGAAATCGCTTGGTATGGCTGTGTTGCTCTGTTACCAGACTTTAGACAACCATATACAACGAATGGGTCATATGAGACTAACCTGTCACAATGACATGGAATCTAAGGTGTTGGTCTTGGATATTCGCTTGCCAGCATGACCACTCATCGTGTATCAGTTGGTCAAGGCTGATGTGTAGTTCAGTCACGTGGCTTAGGAGATTATTGATAATGGTGTCATGGTTGTCATTGGGAGGAATTTGATGCAGCTTGGACTTGAGTTTGCTGAGTGCCCTATTACAATCGAGGACAGTCCGATTGGCCAGTGCTTGCCGATCCAATACAGCAAGAGGTTCTGTTGGATCAAAGGCTGAAAGGAAGACAAGGTTTGCTGATCGAATAGCATGGACAACCAGTTGGCAACATTCAATCTCGCTTGCAAGTCCATTCAGCGTGTCAGGCAGATGTTGGTCACTTGAGGGTGTAGTGGTAAATTCCTGATGGTGGGTAAGGACATTGCTGATGTGTTCATTGTTTCGTAGAGAGCTAAGGGCGTGTAGCATACTGAGGTGGTGGTGGGATAACCTGTGTACAGCGACTTCAAATCTGAACCACAGTACATATCTCTCTGAGTGAGTTGGATTCGTGTTTCATCTTGGACAGTCTGATGTCTCATTGTCACATACCATTGTGACATTGGAATCCCCTTTTGTGTCCACAATAGGTCTCATAAAGGGACCTTGCCAGACTTGAAATCCTTATATCAGCTGACTGACGGAGGAATGGGGTCTCGGCACCGCTGACATACACCACTCAGAGTTCCATCGGAGCATAATGGGTGGGATGGCGGAGTTAAAAGGTCATCTCCATCTGCCCTTGGACACCTTACGACAGACTTGTTCTTGCCCATTGTGTCACTCGTTCACTGTGGCCACATATGATGACCAAAATGGTCTGGACAGTGCATGAGTGTGTAACTATGCTCTGCATCAGTCTGGAACCACTGGTCTACATGTAGCTCGGAATGATAGGGTTAATCGTCGATGCCCCACCCGTGCTCCCATCCCCCTGCCCATGGTCGTCACACCCACCTATACACCCTTCAAATTAATTTGGATTGAGTATATTGGGTAGAATAGGCTGTGTAAAGCTATACAGAGTATTCTAACGTGAGGAATAAGAAGTCACATGAACTATGCTCGCTTGGTCCAGTACCTGGTCCACCCAGAGATAGGGCAGCTCGAAACTATTTTTAGTGGGCCCCAAGTGGCATTAACTTCCCATTGAACCATGGATATTCCCTGGTCATTGATAGGATTGGGACTGTTCTGCAGGAGGATATTCCTGCTACATTGGTTGTTTGATTCCCTGTCGCATTCTGTCAATACTTGAGGTGGTGGGACGTGACAGTTCTGTTCCATGTTGTGGAGAACTGCGAATCATGGCAATATGCTGACATATGCGATGTATAGCAACACAGAACATCTCGATTGCTCGGGCATTGAACTATATGTAGAGTTGCATACAACACATGAGGAAGAGACAGCAAGGACAACCTAGACACCCAAAATCACCCTATAAATAATCAATGAAATGAGAATAAGTAAAAATATGGCACAGGAATTAATGAGAGATACACACTCCACTACCCATTCCAGGAAACTAAAATTGTAAATCTGATCGATGATCCCCAGCTGTCCCCATTTCCATGAGTCCAATTCATTTATATAGGCTCTGCATCAGGAAAAAAGGTAATTACAATATTGTCAATATTGCAAGTTGTAGTCTTGTAGTCTGATTGATACCCCCCCCTTTATATTGTAGCACTGTAGTCATCTGTAGTTTAGGTACTTCCTGGTTGTATCCCATTGTACTCTGTTGTCAATGGTTGTTCTGTTGCAACTGGTTGTGTTGTTGTTATGTTGTGCAATATTGTACAACCATACACAACTGGTTATAGCTTTGGATATTGGTTGTAGATAGTTGTTACCACTCTATATAGTGGTCAATAGTACATAGGCCTTCACATTGTTGACAACTATAACTACTTCATAATACCATAGGCAGTGGTTGTTCACTGTTACCCATAGTTTCCAACCAGGTCACTCAGCTATCACACAGGTGTGGGGGAAAGGCTCTATTTATTTATAAAGGAAAAAAAAACATGCAAGAATTGTGCTAGTCAGACATGGGGTCATCAGATGATGAGCCATCTGCTGCTTGTGCCTACATGCACAAAGCATCCTCAACAGTCTTGTTATGTGCAGCCTCACTCAGGACAGCACTCTTGGAGACAGCAACAGCCAACCCACTATATAGAGTTAATTGTTAGTTCACCCTCATTCTCAGATAGATGGGCTTACCTTGACTTCTTCCACAGGTCCTGCTGGAGAAACCTTGCTGCAGCTGCACTCTTGGTTGCAAAGTGGCTCAAGTTGAGAAAGTGGGCACAATACACTGGCTCATAGTTGGGTTGCTCAAAGCGATGTGACACATACTTGCCTTTAGCATATTCATCAATAGCACACCTGATCTATACTGGGGTCAGCACATGCATTGGATGAGAAGAGCCACATACTGCTGTGTATATGAGTGCAATAGTCTGAAGAGAAATGGGCTTGAAGAGGTCCTTGTAAACAATGCCAAGGCTTCCTTGCTTGTTTGCAAAGAACATGGCCTGAACAAGGTCATAGAGTAGTGGCTGGAACCACCTCCCATCACCTGTCTCCATGTTCTTGAAACTACTCAGCCATAACCCAAGGGGAGTAGATGAGTTTACTCACCACACATGTGTACTTGTCCTCTTCAATCAGATGCTTGTAGATCTCCTGGTTTTTCTTCCAGGCTGACTTGCGCTTAGACAAGCCATATGCTTCACCAACAAGAGCCTTGGCCGCAATCTTGATGTTGCTTCAGACATGTTGGAAGTACACATTAATCTCCATGGGTGATCAGCACAAGCGATGGACAGCAGACAGACAGGATACTCACATAGGTCCAGTACACCTCCTTATACAGTTCTGGCTCCTGCTCTTCATTCCCATTCTCCTCCACATCCTGGACTGCATTGGACCACCCCTCATGGACTATTTCAACCTGGCACTCATAACAAGGGTAGAGATCATTGGCCGCACAGATAGCCTTCACATAGTAGCGGGTGTGCTGGATTAATAGATAGATAGGACAGGGGAATCTGGTGGCTGCCGAGCGGGAGGCAGCAACAGGCTGCTGGTTGCTGGCATCGTCTGAAGCTTTTGCAGTACGGCAGGCATGACAATGGCGCTTGGGGGGTGAGGTATTGTGCTATAGTAGGATAACTTAGTGTTGACATAGGCAGGAAGTCAGAAAAAAGACATACCTCACGTTCCTCATTCAAATCTAAAGCGGTGGGGCTGCGTTCTCCAGTGTGCTGCTCACCATCTTGGTCGGAGTAGTAGTCTTGCCACTCTCCACCCCTCCCCTGTGCTTCATCATGCACCGAGCCTTGTTCAGCATCTTCATCACCATCCCAGTCATCATCAGCAGCTGCCCCAACATCATCATCACCATACTCATCCAGTTGGTGTTCCGGAACTTCAAAGTCATTGGACTGGGGAGGGTGCTCCTCCAGGGTGACGGGATTCTGGTACAGGTTTGGTGGGGGCTTGTGGCAATTCTCTGCCCCAGCAGACACATCATCCTGCTGCTGAGGCCTGGTGTGCTGGTGCTGAGACTGCCGGTGCTGAGACTGTTGGTGGATAGTGGTATCATGTACGGGTTGTGAGGCGGAATGGGTGTGCAACGGAGCGGGTGGACCAGCACTGATTCCGGTAGTGGGTGGTTGGGATGATGGGGACAGAACAGCCGAATCACGATGTGGCTGTTGGGTGCCATATTGGATTGGCTTCTTGGAATGGTGGAAGCCGGAGGAGGGGAAAGACTCATGGATTGTCAGGAGTGATTGCTTGGTCCTTGGGCGCATGGTCATCGCAATGCGTGGGGTGGCTTTGCCCGGCTTATCATAAAAGGTAATCTAGGACATATAAGTGATCAATGTAACAGCAACAAATTTTTAGTGACAAATACTCACCGCATTGGTATGATCTGTGAGCACTTTGCTGTTGCGTGCTTGTCAGGTAGCCTGGCGACTTGTTGTCTGTTCTTCAGCCTGCTCCAACACTTCCCTATGGAGGTATTCTGCTGTAAGGTGCATGATTAGCCAATAAACTGTGGTGAGTAGAGCAACTTGGACTCACCCAACACTTCTCCTTTTGCTGACCACACACATTTTCGCTTATTCAACTCACCTTGCTCAACATCAGTTCCTTTGCCGGTGGAGTTGCGGTAAGTGACAATAAAAGTGCAGGTAGAGTTCGGGACTGACCATTTCGTTGTCCAGTGGCATCCTCAACTTCAGAGCTGTAAATTGTTTGATTTTTGCGCTTCGGGGCCATATGGACAAGTTCAGCACTAGGGGAGCAACGTAAGGGGAGACAAGATGGGGTATGTGAGATATGAGGGGGGGAGAGGAGAGCGGTTGAAGTGGGAGTAGAGTAGGAGGGAGTTCGAAAGTTTTCGCAAATTCGAACTTTGGCTGCTGTTCGCACATGCACCTGGATTCCCCTCACCCTCGCACTTGTCCATCCTCATCCTTCTCCCCCATCCTCCATTTCGGCCTTGTTATGACCTCAAAGGTCAACCCTCCCCCATCTTCACTCCAGGATCCGGCAACATGAAAGTACAACAGCATGACCCAACAACGCCACCGCTGGACAATGCAATGATGCTATGGCCTGACAACTTACCGACCTGACCACCCTAAAATACTACAACCTGACGGTGCTGTGGTATGACGGTACTGCAACAGTCCAACCACTACCCAATGCCACCATTGCTGGGCAACACCATGATGCTACAATCCAACCACCCAACAACGCTACCATTCGACGATGCTGCAATGCTGCAATGCTACAATGCTACGATCCGATGACCCAACCACACAACGATGCTATGGCCTGATGATTCAACACTACTACAGTGCTGCTATGACCTGACTAGGCTATGATTCGACTACCGATGATGCTACCGCTGGACAACGCTATAATGCTATGATGCTATGATGCTATGACCCGATGACCCGACCACCCTACGATGCTACGACCTGGCAACACTATAGCAAGGCTATGATCTGACGATGTTACAACGCCTTGCCAACATTATGACCTGCTGGCGCTGCAATGCTATGGATCAACAACTTTATGACTTGACAACCCGACAATGCTATGAGCTGACAGCGCTACGTTACAACCCACCCATTCTCTGGTCCAACGATGACTCGACGATCCAATGACGCAATGACTCAATCACCCCTCTACACTACGATCCGGCAATTCTACCACCCACTGACGCTACGATGCTATTACTTGACAATATCATATTATGACCCAACAGCAACCCGACAATCACCCAACGACCAGATGATGCTACAACCTACCGACGCTACGACGCTATTACCTGACGATGCCACACTACCACCCAACAATCACCCAACAAACCAACAATGCTATGACCTGCTGACGTTACAACATGCTGGTGTTACGACCTACTGACACCATTACTTGATGATGTCATGATACGACCCAATGATGGCCCAACAACATGCCAATGTTACTATGACCTACTGATGCTATGTCCTATTGACACTGAATATGACCAACAATTACTCCCTACCCTATGACCTCCACCATTCTCCATCCCTACCAGTTTGGACGTTGTTGTACACTAGCTTTGTAGATAGAATGGATGATCTATCCTAACTGGTATTGTGTGGATGGCTTATGTGGCCAATGTGTAGAACATGCATCAGAGGGCACGCTTTCAACCACAACCACCACAACTACCACCACTACATACCACCACTACTGCTACTGCTACACCCGGTGGCCTGTCATCCATGCACTGGCTGTGGCTTGTCCTTTACCACATGGAAGCATCTTGCACTCCACTATAGCCAAAAAGACAGATGCCGGAGGCATGTATTAAGTAGTTTACCCACATCTCAACAACCAAATCAAGAGGACAGAGCCCCTCTTGAGGGGGATTCATCCCCACTGCCACTTCCTCATACTGCATCTCCACACCCAGTAACTGTTGAAGAGGTCCCTGATGAAGATGAGTATATGGCAGATTGCCAAAGTGAAAATAGTGAAGTGGTGCCTGGTGCAGACCTACTAGACTTTGTTATACACACCATTACTCACAATCTTAGTATAGATTATGTTATTGAAGAACATCCCACTGGGGGAATACTATGCTGAGAAGGGAAATCTGCTTGAGTGCAGGAGTTTGAGACACAGGCTTCTAATAACCAGGAGCCCTGGGCACCATATCAAAACCTAAAGGAATGGGAGCTTGTGGACTGGTTGGTAAAGAATACAACATCCCAAGCAGCAATTGAATGATTTCTAAAACTTAGTTGAGTATGATTATTTTTCCAACAACTGAATTAAATCTAATACCATGCTTAGGTGAAGGAAGCTCCTTCATTGTCATTCCATGATACAACATCATTCTTCAAGAAGATTGATGAGCTCCCCAAGGGTCTACACTTTGAACACCATCTTCTTACCATCCATGGTGATTTGTGTGATGATGATGGGAACCAATTAACTGAAGATCTTGAACTCTGGTATCGAGATCCTGTAGAATGTGTAAAGGAGCTCCTTGGCAACCCTGCATTCAAAGATGACCTCAGTTACAAGCTAACATGCATCTGAAATAGTGGTGAATGTGTATATAATGAAGCCTGTACAGGTGATTGGTGGTGGGAAGTCCAGGTAAAGCTATGCTACATCCAATTACAATATTGACTACTGACTAGACTAATAGGACAAATTACCCAAAGGGGCTACAGTTGCTCCAATCATTCTTGCATCAGACAAAACACAGCTGTCTGTGCTATCAGGGGATAAGACGGCATGGCCAGTATACTTGACTTTGGGCAACATCTCAAAGCATATCTGCTGTCAGCCATCAAAGCATGCTACAGTGTTACTTAGCTACCTTCCAGTGGCCAAGCTTAGTTGCTGGTCAAGTAACAAACGCTGAGAGATATGTCAAGACCTCTTTCACTCCTGCATGCAGCAAATCCTGGAACCACTCATTGAGGCAGGAAAGACAGGGGTAGAGATGGCATGTGCTGATGATTATGTTCGACATGTCTTCCCTATCCTTTCAGCCTATATGGCTGACTTTCCTGAACAATGCCTCATTGGCTGTATAAAGGAGAATCATTGCCCCACCTGTCCTGTCTTACCTGAAGATCATGGTGATCTACCTCTTGATCCTCATGGTAATATTCTGCCATCTACTCTACAGCATCCAGATGAATCAGCATATATCATTAATGCTGCACTTCAGAAGGATGCCTCAGCAATTCAACAGGCTGAACGTCTAGGCCTTCAAATTGTGAACACACCATTTTGGCAGGACCTCCCTCATACTAACATTTTCACATGCTTCACACCTGACATTCTTCACCAATTGCATAAAGGAGTTTTCAAAACTCACCTTTTCTCTTGGTGTGAGGAGTTGATGGGGGAACAAGAGGTGGATAACTGTTATAAAGCCATGCCACACCACCCAGGCCTACGGTCCTTCAAAGATGGGATTTCACATATCTCACAATGGACTGGAAATGAGTACAAGCAAATGGAGCGTGTTTTTCTTGGTGTGATAGCAAGTGCTGTCCCAAGAAAAGTAGCTCAAGCTGCAAAGGCTTTACTTAATTTCATCTATCTGGCACAGTATTCAACTTTGAGTGAAGATGACTTGGAGAGGATGGATGTGTCATTAAAGACATTTCATCAATTTAAGCACATCTTTATTCAGAAAGGGATTAGGGGGGATTTCAACATTCCCAAATTCCATGCTCTCATCCACTACACCTTCTATACTCAACTTCATGGCACTCCTGATGGCTACAATACTGAAGTTCCTGAGCGGCTTCATATCAACTTAGCCAAGTATGCCTTCTGTCGAAGTAACAAGAAGGACTACTTGGCTCAGATGACATGTACCCTCACTCATCTCAAAGCAATTTCCATTAGACAGTCCTATATCTATTGGAGAAAGCCAGAGCTTGAGAGTCATGCTGACATTGTAGACAATGATGATATTATCATTGATGATACCATACCAATCCCTCTCCTGCAAATAGGGAATGGTGTCACAATGTTGGCTGGTGGGACAGATGAGGAAGTAGAGCCTGAGAAGACTGAAGAGATTGAGGAAGATGTGGACCCTGATGGAGAGGAGACCCATACAGCAGTATCCATCTTTAGGGTTGCCAAGAAGGCCCCTCTACAGCGGATCTCTGGAGGAATGATCCTTGATGACTTTAAGGCACCTGGTTTTCTCAACCATCTTACAGACTTTCTTAAACAACGTGCTCTTCATTGAAAAAAGTTCCTTACTCCAGTATGACAGGATTAGTTCAACATCTTCAAGCATGCTACCTTTTCCCTCTCTTGGCCTCTTGATGATTATGACATCTTAAAGGATGTTGTTCGAGCCATGCCAGTAAAGGGGAGAGGTCAACTGTCCAAGATGAGGGTAAACCCCTATTTTGATACTGTTCTTATTCGTCAAACAGATGGTGTGTTCTTTATTTTGACTCTCTTATATTGTATCTAATACATGATTTAAAAGGACCACCTCAAGTTGGATGCCTTCAGGTTATCTTTACCATTCCTGAGTCTATTTCCACTGTGCAGAATAATACTGTTTATGCATATGTCAATTGGTTCACTCCACTTCGAAAACAGAAACAAAACTATTACACAGGGCTATATGAAGTATCATATTCCCTCACTCGCAGTGGACACAAGCAAGGATCAGTTATTCCACTAGATCAAGTAATTCGAAGTTGTCACTTGCTTCCCATCTTTGGTCCTGAAGCATCTATAACTTGGAAGCCTCATAATGTTATGGATAAGTGTAGTGACTTCATGTTAAATAAATATCTTAACTTACATACATTCATGTCATTCTCTCAGTAATATCATGTATTTTACATATGTAGTTCTAGTCTTCTTTGTATCTCTTCTTTTGTGCCCCTTTTCTTGTTTTCTATAGTTGTACAAGTATAGTCCATATCTAGTTCATTTTCTGTTTTCCTCATTAAGAACCTATATTTCATTCAAGTAGAGCACAACCAAGACCCATATAGACCTTAGAACTCTAATGTCATCCTGATAGTCTTTGTTTATATATGGGTTATGGTTGACAACAGTATATTATAGTGTATAACTATATAACCCAATAGATATAATAGGCAATGGTCTATAATAGTAAAGACCACAAGATCTCAGAGACAACAGTATACAATTGTATAGATATAGGTATATAATAACCAACTATAGAGTTGTGTGAATTATATTGTGCAATAGTATATAGCTGTACAAATACATAAACTATATAGTACAACAGCATACAATAGTACAAGGCATGAACTACAGGATTCAACAGTATAAGGTTGAAACTACAGGATGCAACAGTGTACAACAGTATATTGCCTGAACTACAGGATACAACCATGTGCAACAGAGTACAACAGAATCTTCTTGATGTTAATGTTGTGAACAGTATACCACATAACTTGAGAAACCTATAGTATAAAACTATACACAACAATTTTCTACTATAATGTATTATATTAAGCTACTTTTATGTTGACCACATATTTCTAGAGGTACTATATTGTTTTACCCCTTTTTCTGATGTGCTGTAGCAATTTCGTGGAAGCCCCTTATGTTGTGGGATGGATAGGCTGACTTGATCGCTTGCCTCACATTTACAGAAAGGGTATCCACATGTTTCATGATCTCTGAGCTCACTGATCCTGTCTAGGCGATGCAGGAATTGCTCTAGCTGTACACTTCGCCACATCTTCTTGGAGATAAGAAAGGTACCATCACCAGCATCTTCATCTGAGCTCATCCTGTCAACACCAAGCTGATGCAAGAGAGGCATGTGACGGGAGAGGCTAGGTTCAGCAATGAGAACATCATATCGAGATAGATGGAGCTATGAACCCATTCAGTAATGCCATCGACAGATGAGTCGACTACTCACCTGGTATTTTCGGTTGTACTGTCACGGTTAAGGCTGGGCGCCTCAGGCGTAGACACTTAGTAGAATGTGGGAATGAGGCAGCGCCTAATTCTTAGGCAGTGACAATGGGCGAATGACACTTGTGTCTAAGTAGACGACAAAGTGGGAGTATCTTGGGGTAACGAAGGTACCTCGTACTCGAGTAGGACGTGGCAAGAACGCCAGACAGGAGTAAGGAGGAAGGTCTTGGATGCGAGGAGTAGTCTCAAGAGTATTCGGATAGACAGTGTGTGATTCAATGGGTAAGAGTACTAGAGGAGTAAGAGACAAGAGAGTTTGAATGGTAAGACAAGTTGCTAGATGCAGAACTACAATCCAAAGTCGATAACATTATATACTACTGGTGTGGCTGTATGTCGACGTGTAGTTCTGCGTGCCACGTCTGCATACGTGGCCGATGGCGTGCTAGAGCTATGCTTATCAGTCCTTTGCACCACCGTTGTAGTGCTTTGTTCCAAGGAGCTGTGTCAGGCATTGTCTGAGCTGTGACGGTGGGGTTCAAGTGGATTTGGAACACGGGGATCTACGTGGGAATGGGGACCTAGACTTGTG
>WSTW01000237.1:4202-16173 GCA_019632305.1 Tulasnella sp. 403 | reverse complement strand
AGGTACCGGGATCGGACTGATGATTGCTAAGGGCCTTGCGCAAAACGGTGCCAAGGTCTGTTCGTTCGATAGGGTGTTTGATTCCCGGCTCATTGACGATGTCTCCCTGTAGGTCTACATTGCAAGTCGCCGGGTGGACCTCGTGACCAAGACCGCCCTGGATAATGACTTTAAAAGCGTTGGTGGGCAATTGATTCCGTGAGTGATTTGGGCCGTACTGGATGGGCTTGGATGACACCTGTTGCCAGGCTACAATTGGATGTGACCGATAAAGACAGCATACAGCGTGCTGTCACAGTTATCAACGCTGCTGATGGCAAGCTTGACGTTCTGGTGAACAAGTAGGTTGACGTCTTGGTTTGCTTTCCTCGCGCTGGCCTGTTGACACCGGCCTGCCACTTGATAGTGCCGGTCAAATTGGGCCTATATCAGAATTCATAAATGACAAGACTTCTCCGGCCAACGCTTCTGCTGAGGCGTTAGGACAGGCTGTCTTCGAGAATGAGTCGTTTGAAGAGTGGACTCAGCTGTACACGGCCAACGTCAGCTCGATCTTCTTCGTCAGCATGGCGTTCCTTGGTTTGTTGGAGCGTGGCAGCAAGAGTAAACCGGGACATAGCTCATCCATTATCAACATTGGGTCTATCTCAGGAATCATGAAACTCAACCAGAACCACGTACGTCCTCCACACGTATACCAGTCGGGACTTACCCCAGCCCTATTAAGTTTGCATACAACTCTGCCAAATCCGCTGTCCACCATCTGACGAAAATGATGTCTACGGACCTCGCACTGAAAGGTTCGAGCTTGACCAGTTCCGTAGGTGGGTGCGAGGTGGGCGTGTTCTGACCATTACCGCCGATGTTTTCAGGGTACCAGATTCGAGTCAATTGCATCGCTCCTGGAACATACCCCAGCGATATGGTTGGGTACACGGATGAAAGCGTAATCGACCCATTGACGGATGCCCTCTGTGGAACCTTGTTGCCATTACCAGTCAGGCGGGCAGGAAGGCACGGACTTCCTTCCATAGACACGCGATGATCATACTTACCATTGTTCCGTCCGTTAGGGGTCCTGAGTTGGCTGGGACTGTCTTGTACCTGGTAAGTCCTAGCGGATACTACGTCAACGGGCAGGTCATTGTCACGGATGGTGGATTTGTGGCGATTAGTCCGGCGACTAGCCCTTGAAAATACTGTAAGGGACTTTGAAATGTAATAAACGGGAATTTTGAAGATAGGAAATGTCGGGAACGACGGATACTAAAAGCGTTGGTGGCGGGCGAAGGCGCGATCACGTGCGTGACCGGTCGAGTTCGCGTCAATTGCGTGAAGGCGCGAGGTCAAACAATCCAGTTCGATTTGGACGTCGACTGCCGTTCGTCTCACACCGTCAAGTTCTCTAGACCTGTATATCTCATAAACCACATCTTTTACTCCGGATCTCTTGATTTTATCATGCTCAACCAAGCTACATCAGTTCTCCAGTCGCCTCGTAAACGAAAACCTTCCGCAGTGGACCATGCATTAGAGTCTCTGAAACGAGGGGCAGCCAGCGACACTGATACCTTTGGAAGACACGTATCGAACGCTGGTCCGCTCAAGTTTCGAGGCAAGATTCCTGATCTCCTAAGAGAGAGGGTGAGTCCAGATAGCAGTGGCGCTTTGTCCATCGTTGATGCTCCTATCCACGAGCAGCTCAACACAGAGCATTCAAGCACTATTTTCAATGTATTCAGCGACGTACAAGAGGAAACCGCTAGAGAAGAAGGCGGTGACGATGTGGATATCAGGCCACAGCGACTCTTCCACACCACCTTGGAACACCAACCAGACAGATCGTTCACAGGACTGACCTGGAGCAGTGTTTTTACGGGCTCCGGAAGCTCTAGACCTTCCATTGAGATCATTTTTGGGACGAACGGAAGTAATGGCAACCTCGATCCTCCGACGTCCGCCGTTGTAATGGGCCACTTGAACGAGGAAGAGTCCAGGGAGTGGAACTCGAAGGACCATAACTCTGGAATGATCATCAACGGTCGTGAAACGAGGACACCCAATAGCGCTCTCAACGCCTCAGGATTGTCTCTCAATGTGGCACTGTCCGATCCGGTGGATATGTCACACGAGTGCGGCTCCTCTGCATCCTCCAGGCACGTACCTTCTGCAATTGGAATAACCCCCTATTGTTGCGAGGGTGGTACCATGGGTTTATTGCAAGATTACAAAGGACACGGATCGGTAGTCGATGAAGCCGACAAACCGATCGACCACTCGCCCGAAGTGGCTAGAACCCCCACGCTCGACGTCGAGGAAGAGAAAGCTTTCCCCACAACCATCAAGAAGGCCTACTTGCGTAATGACGGTGGGGTACAGGGGCCATTGAACGTTGCTGGTGTTCGACCTGAAGAGACGATCACCCAAATCACTTCGGTTGCCCGTTCAAGGACTATCCGACGAGCCATTAAATTCGCACCAGTGGTGAGGAGCCCTTCACACCTTCAGAGAGAAGGAACTTCTTTCCTGGGGAGGCGCACGCCTTTCCCCTCGCAGGGCGAAAATGCAAGCAAGGGTGTGGACGTCGAACTGCCGGATTCAGAATGGTCTGTCACTCGTGCATCAGCCGCCGATGCCCTCTCCCGGGATAGGGGAGATGGGTTGAGGCCGGTTGGGCAGCTTGGTCGACTGCCGACGGCAGAAATTGAGGACAGACATGCAGGGTTTGTGATTATGCTGAATCCGCAGGCCCATGTCTTCGATCAATTGAAAACTACGCTGACTCACCTTCTTGCCCGATGGTGCCAAGATCTGGCTCAAGACACGGCGTGGCAGTTACGGACTCAAGGACGGGGGGAACCGGTGGGATCGGGAGGCCGCAGGACTGCAGAGTCGACGTCAACTCAACTGGATCGAACGACCAAACTAAAGACGTTGGTCATGGTTATCATCGTCGCGCAAGTTGTTGGGGTGATGCTTCTGGTCGAATTGGGTGGTCGTCGCGTAGGCGAGGGTATGCGTGGATTGGGAGTCACGAGGCCTTCCAAGGCCGGAGTGCGTCGGCCATGAGGGCGAGTGAACGATAAGACATTGGTGGCAGAGGCCTTCTAGGCCTGGTCTGCAGGGCTGATGCCCCGCTTTGCTCCGAGTGTTTGCCCGATGTCCAATACGAGAGTTTCCGATGTTTTACGGTTGCTAATAAATGTAGTTCGGTACCTTGCCATGCTACGTACCTCTTGGTCAATCCGGTGAATCGATGAGCGTCGTCCCAGTCGTCGTAGGACAGCTCAAGATCGCCGGCGAGGTACCCGTGAACAAGTCCCATGTTCCGGCCACCATTTGGATCAAGACTGACCTCTGAATTCTTCAGCCAAGTCTTTCCCTCGTCCCCTTCCCCTCAAAGCTGATCTCGTCTCGTGCTCTGGCGACCTCTGCTCAACCGTAGAATAACGCGCCCGCATTCTCACTCCCAACGTCCACCCTCGCTGTCTCGTACGCACGCTCGACGCAATCCCACAGCCACGCACTATTCTGAGCAGGGTTTATTTGATGCAACAGACCCCCAAACGTCTCTCCAGGTAGGTCGAGTTCGAGTTCGTTGGGGTTGGCGAACGCTGTCGGATATCCTTCGGACATTGTTATTCACGTCGTCCGGGGTTTATTCCCCACCCTCCAGAATAACGTCAAACTTTTCCCAACTGCTCCCCACCGACCCACCCGATGCTACTCGAACAAGTCCCAGTGCTGCACACGCCGTCCTCGGGAGCGAGTGCTCTCAATGGCACTCGTAACGGGAAAGGCGGACCGGCTTCTTCGGTTACACACGAGCGGGCTGGCCGTGAATCCAGTACTTCCGATATCACGCTCAGCGACGTTCCCGGTCCAAGCACCAAAAAGCAATCATCTGCCGCCGCCAAACGCAAGCGCGCCTCCATGTCCACCACCCCTACCGACGACGACCCAACCTCGGCCACAACTGCCGCCCCAGCAAAGGAGAAGAAAAAGAAAGCTAGCCGTGCGTGTTGCCATTGCCAAAAGGTACTCATTCCCATGCTTCATCAAATCTGGACATATCATTCACCGGCATCTCTTCAAGGCTCACTTGACTTGTGATGACTGTATGTCGCAAATTTGAACGTCCTTTGCGGTTCTGGACTGATCAAGTCGCCCCATCCTCCCCAGCTCGGCCATGTCAACGGTGCATCAAACGTGGCATCGCTGACACTTGCGCAGAAGGCCACCGCAAGAAGGCAAAGTACCTCCTTGACGAGGACGAACTCGGTACGCCGTAATACCATTCATTATCCCGCACCTGTCTTCATGTGAATCTCTTCAGAGGCTCTCAAACAAGCCAAAGAGCATGGCAAACCTGCCGAGACCCCTTCGGCCACTTTCAACCCGTCGCCTTCCCATCCACCGCAGAGTGACGATGGCACGCAGCCATTACCCTCGTCATCCTCAGCGTTTATGCCGTCCCCGCTGTTCTCACAGGATCCTCTCTACAATATCAACTTTGACCACCCGTATTCCTTCGATTCGACCGCCGCCAACATGGAGTATTCCATGCTCTCCGCCATCCTTGGCAACCCGTCCCACCATGATGACGCCAATGCCATTCCCCCGTCGCCGCCGCCCTCCACCACGATGATCAACCCCGCTTGGCCAAGCGTACCCCTGGATAGCACGCCTTTCAACTTTGCGAATGGCATTACGAGAATCACGCCCATGGATATCACATCTACCACCGCCTCCTCAAGTTTCCTTGACGGTTCCCAGGTTGCCGGTTCCGGAGCGAATCCTTCTGCCCTCCAATTCCGACTCGGCGACAACGCACTTGGACCACTAACACCTCCGGCTTCGGATCCCACTCCAGCGTCCCCAGCGCTGGCCAACCTTTCTCCAGAAATCCAGACCAGGCAGTTTCCTTCTGGTAAGGTTTAAGCTATGCTCCACCTCATCACCACGATCGAATATTCCGTCCTACAGTGCAACCCCAGACCATGACTCTCAGTCAACGAGCTGCCCGGGTTTACAATAGTGTCAACCAGCCGTTTGACTATGTTGACGGTTATCACTTCCTGATGCAATATCTTAAGAAGGGGTGAGTCCTATCACATCCCCTTAGAGAAATGCCGTGACTGAACCTTGGCCCCAGGTTCGAGAAGATGGATATACTTCGGATAGTCCGGGCTCTAGCGATATTCCGTCCGTCTTTGATCGCTCTGCAGATGGACTTATCGCCAGAGGATGAAGTTTTCGCCGAAAAGTGCTTCCAAAGAACGTTGATCGTAAGTTGTGGATTTTTCCAAGTTCGATCTTTGGCACCACGTTCATTACTCTCCTGGGCCCCAGGAATTGGAAAAACTGATATCGTTCAGCGGGACCCCTACCGTCGTCTGGCGGCGGACGGGTGAAATTTGCCTGGTGGGCGTTGAGTTCACCATGCTGACCGAGTGGCCCCAGGACGAACTGGTCAAGAAACGCAAGTTTATTTATGAGGTCAGTCTTAAGCCGACACACCCGCTCCGCATGGCCGGGGCTGACCCTTGTTGAATCTCCGCGATCTCATTACCCCGTAGCTGTTCGAAAACCAATCGGTCGTCGAATATTGGGAAAAATTTGCCTCCCATGCGTTTGAGAGCAGCAGCCAATCGGTCAACTGCCACTGCGTGTTGTTGAAACCGTCTGGCGAACCGATACCCTGCGCCTTCTGCTTTTCGATACGCCGGGACGTCTTTGATCTACCAAATGTGGTAATAGGTACGTCATATACCGTTCCCTTCGTAGCGCCTTGCTGACACGGTTTGTGGCGTAGGTCAATGGCTACCTCTTCTATAGTTTTTACGTGTATTTGTTACAGACCTCGGCGAAAAAACGCTGCCTATCACGCTGCAATCCTCACCGCGCTTCAGGCATAACATGAAATGATTTATCCAATTCCTGCTATATTCTGTTTTCTGGTTCTTTCTTACTGTTTTTCTAATCTGTTGAATTTGTTTTCCTCTTTCGATGCTTCCTCTTCTGATTTCGTTGCCTATAACGCTTTCGTCTCTTTCTCCCTTCGTTTTACTCTGGTCTTCTTTTGCTTTCGGACTCGACTCACCCCCAACAACCGTTCTCGGAGGCGTATAATTGGAATACCAGTGCTATTTTGATACATCTTGCAGTGGTATGTACTTTTGCCTGAGCTCGGTGTGGCTGCCGCCAGGTGCTACTCATCACAGGTACGCAAAGCACACGTTACAGAAGAAAGGCTAACAAATCAGGGCTAAACACGAGGTATGTCTGAACGAACGAACAACTGACCGGAGCGGTCGTCTCAGCACGTACGGCTACATCCGATGGCTTATCTGCGGGACTGGCAGCTGCCTTCTTGGACCAGGGCTGGGCGTTGGCAGCGGCCGCCTCGCGTTAGTCTCTTCGGCAGCCGATGGGGGAAGAGGGTCAGGCCCCGGATGTAAGTGGTCAGGATACCGTTGGGTTGGGCTCGCTTGAATAGATAACCGGTGAGCTGGTGGCTGTGGGGCGATAGGAGCGTACGTCGGACCTTGGGGGGAGCCAGGAGCAGGAACAGGCAGATACACCCCATTCGTGTTTGCAAACCGACTCTTGAAGGTCAGCAGCTCTGCGATCTGGTGTTCTAGCACCTTGCGTTCCTCCAGCAACCGTTCCACCCCCTTCGCCATCTCAAACAACTGCCCGGAGATTTGTGTCTTCAGCTCGCGAAGCTGACCTACAAGTCCCCAAAACGCGGTCAACAGCGCGGTTTGAAGTACGCGAGCATCAAAGCCTAACCTTCCACGTTGAGGGCCGTGGCCTTTTCCATTGCATCAACAAAAGAGTGTTTCTGACCGCGGATCTCCATCGTGATTCCTATGGATCCTGACTTTAGCACCGAAGTACCCTCCGCACTCTGGGAAACTACTCACTCTCCGCAAACTGGCTCAACAACCTTACGTTTTCTTCTCGTTCCGCTGCGATCATGGTCACTTGAAGTAATCTTGGTATCAGAGTGTGACCACCCCACTTTCACTAAATCTCACCTAGATTCTGGCGTTCCGCATTGGCAGCCCCAATCAGGTGGTTCGCAGCTGCTAAGAAGTTATCATTTGTCCTATTTCTGTTGTTGTTCTCGACCAACGCCTGCCGAATATCCTGGAGAATCGTCCCCCGAGGTGGAGCCGCAGGTTGTTCTGAGGTGCCAGCATCCTTCACACCGGTCTCCGGCTTGTCACCGTCGGCTTCTCCTTGCACATTGTCGGCCACAGGTAAAGGTGCCATTGGCGCCAACGCTTGGCTCAGGTGCTGTAGTTGCGTCGCAATGGCGTGGTATTGCGTTCCAGTTTGTGTTGCGTTCGACTCCAACCAGCCATTGAGATCTGGCGCGAAATTGCCTCAGCAAGGTTCTCGCTTAACTAAAAAGCTTATCTTACCAGTGTAATATCTTTCACGTTCGGTCTGATCCTCCTTTAGGTGTTCTAGCAACTCCGCAAACTGCGCAATTCATTCGTTAGCAGAGAATACCCTAGGGCCAAACGGCAACTTACATCAGGGGCTTTGGGCTTTTCACCCCCTCCTTCGGCTGTCTCCTCCGGTTTCACTGCCTGGGGTTGCGAGATTCCCTCGAATTTGCTGGCTAGCTCTTGACATAACGCGACAAGGGAGTCAACCTTTTCTTTGATTCCCTCGACGTCCGGGCCTGATGACGCATCGCGAGTTGAGGCCAACGCGTCAAGCTTCTCATGGAGTGATGACAGGTCAACCGCTGGCGCAGACTCCTTTGCCGCAGCCGTAGACGCATTGCGGAAAACGGACATGCGCGGAGGAGGGACTGGCGGTGATTGTTGGCTTTTCGCGACGGCTTCCAACACTGCCAGGCTAGCACGCATCCCGTCGAGCCTATCGTTGATGGTATTCAAATCGATACCACCCATCGACCCCGCAATATCGTCCAATCTCTGCGTCCACGCCGTACGATCCGCGCAAGCCGCTTCGTTCAGCGCCGCCAACGTCGTATCCACCTTTTCAAGTGTATTCACCTTCGCCTGGATTAATGATAGCACTTCAAGATGTTTCGGGAGATCTGTGCTTCGTATCTCGTCCAGTTGGGCGTGTGCGTGCGTAAGGTCGGTGGTGGGGACGACAGGCGGTTCTGGCAATGCAGCCTTGATTGCCTCCACTGCCGCGTCTAGCTGAGAATGCAACGCTTTGAACTTCTCGTCTACATCCTCGGCTCTGATATTCCCCTCGGAGGACGCCGCCGGTATGTTGCGTAAATTCCCCTCAAGCTGCTCCCCAATGGCTACGAGCCGTTGTTCGACGTCCGCACTCCCATGAACGGCTTTTACTTCCTCCCTCAAGCCCTCTAATCTGTCAACCAAAGACGTAACTTGAGCAGTTTGTTCCGAAGCGGTTGTTCGAATGAGGGTAAGTAACTCCGTCACATCTGAGTGGTTGTTTGCCAGTGTAGTTGGTGCGGGCCGGTCGGATGTCGCGTCCTCGGAGGCGGCAGTTGTATCGGACCAACGACTAGAAAGGCGTGGTGTGCCTTGTCGAGCCTCAGGGATGTCCAAATGGCGAGAAGCTATGTTACCATAGCGAACCATGGTCGAGTCGGATGGCTTCAGTTCCACAACCTCATTGCTAGAACCCACCGGATTGCCTTTGGGGAACACTTCTGCCGATCTTGCCTCGGGTTCCTTCTTTTGCGCTGCATCGTCCCCAGATTTAGCAGGTTGGACTGATCCGACTGGAGCAGGGGGGTCAAACCTAGCCTTAATAGGCGAGGGAGGTACGCTCCTGATACCGCTACTTGTCGCAGATACCGCCGGTCGCATGTAAGCGTCTCTCGCGGTTTCGGTGTGTAATAGCTGCGGTCGAAGAGTCGCCTTAAGTGGTGATGTTGGCGGTGTATTGAGACCTGTGTTGACTGCAACTTCGTTGGAACCGGTAGCACTAGTAGAGGCCACGTCTCCAGTCGATGCCTCAGCAGGTGGCTCATGAAGAGCTTCCGATCTCTCGTGCAGCGCCAGCGATGGCCCTATTCCCTCTCTGACAGACTCGAACCTCGCTAAGCGTTGCTGGACAAGGGATAGTCGCCCGAGTTGACCTACGGAAGGACTGCAGGGCACGCTGCGACTCCTCGTTTTGATAGCTCGAGCTTCCGAATCGGCCATGCCCGAGGGCGAAGGGGTTCCGTATGAATACGGCGCAGTGAGAGGTGCTGAGCGTGGCGGTGCCGAAAGGCCCTGGAGAGCTCCTTCCGTCAAATGTACGGACAGTGCCGGTGGTTTTACTTGCGCGTCCTCCCTGGAAGTTGTCGAGCGTTCGTCAACGCTCGAGCTCGAAAGTGGCGTGCTTGTCCGTCCAAAACTAGAGTTACTGCTCTGAGGCTGGGCGGAACTACCCGCGGTAATACTTGGCACAGCCCAGCTTCGTTTAGACTTCACACTATCTGCGTCGTAAAATGCCGATAGCTTGGAGACATTGACAACCCGCAATGGAGGTTGTAATCGGTGGGTACATGGATCTCCATCACTGTCTGCATCCCCGCTATTGGACATCGGATTGTCCTGATATGCACTGCAGCTGGAGAGGCTACTTTTTTCGGGGTGCCCGTCGGAAGAAGCAGCGCCGCAGGCCGATTCCGTTGTTGATGAGGTGCCGGAACCTTCGTTGGCCGCACAGATGGCATCCCTACAAACCCCAGAACGCGTTATTCCGGCACCCGTGCAAGATTACGATAGGACACCCTTTACCAAACATGACAGACCCATTTCCCCCGATCCCACGGACTCGTGGTGGCAAAACGTTCCTTAGCGCCCTCCGATATAGAACGACCATCCGGAGATATACTCGGGATGGTGACTTCAAACACGTATATGGTCAGGCCGGATGGATCGTTCAAAGGGGTGACCCCCGTGATGCCCAGGTCTAAGGCAACGTTGTTGTCGATAACAGTGGAAGGTAGCGACTCGACAGTTGCGTGACGAAGGTTAAATATTCTGAAGGGCGAGCGAGGGGGTATCATAGATCCGGGCAATGGCCGTGGTGTGGACAACGAGAGTGTGGGTGGCTTCAAGGTGGCTTGCGTATTGGTCCAACTGAAGGGTTCAGGACCACGGGTAGGCGGGACGGCGTAGAGAAGAGGACCTGCGCGAAGGATCTGGTGCAATATTAAAGGTCAGAGGGGATTGGAGAGTGCTAGGGGCAGCGCACCGGGGTGTGGTCCTCGACGCCTGGTTTTGGACCATTGGATGGCGCATTCGTCGAAGGATTGGTGGCTTCCCCTCGGACCGTCTCCTGCGAGCCACGATTCGTAATATCCAATTCCCCATATTGACGTTGAAGAGAGCGTTCGACAATGGTAGTATCATCATCTTCAGCCAACAAGGCGCGTCGTTTTGGAGTCGGTGATACGCTTTTCGTCCTTTCTCCCGAGTTGTTGCTGTTCCGTTTCGCCTTTCTACGAAAACCAACCATGTTTATTAAGTTCCGTATCGGGGATCTGCTGGGTGATATTTTGGCATCACGACTCGGGAGAGCTGGTAAGGGGCTATTGAGCCTTGCTTTGCTGAGGGGAGACCGGGTCGGCGTCGAGATAGAAGTCTCCATATCAAGAGCTTTAGGCGTAGTAGCAGATGATTCGAAATGATGTATAAGCTCCTTCGCGGAACGGTGTCGTGTTGGCGTGGTTGGAGACGGAGGCCGAATGTTGGGACGAGCGTCCCACGCCGGAGAAGTCTGCATACGTTGAAAACCACCAGGCCTCGTAGGAGAGGCGGATGGGGAGGGGACTGGACCAGGGTCAACAAGCGTGATGGGTTTGACACGGATGGGTATGAAGTTGGCTTGCTTGACGGGTGATGACGGCTGGGAAGACAGGAATACACCATGTCTCTTGACAGGGGATTGTATGTACTCCTCTTGATTTCTGATTGGGGGTTTGGAAGGACTGGCTTGTGGTTGAGAAGGAGCATCCTGCACGGGGCAATGTTCGTCTGCTGACAAGGGCACTGTGGACGCAGAGGTCAGGCTGGAAGATGGCCCTCTGCACATCACCGGAGCCGAATCGAACATATTCGACGTTTCCGTGCTCGTCGAAGTTGACGTTGACGATGACGAGTCCACTTCCATTTGACGAGACTCCCAAGACTGGCGTTTCTTGGCGTTGGCGCGTCGTTGGAGAGAAATCTCTACCATCTGGCGTAACGACGGTAGCGTCGGGGGCTTTAGTTCCGATTTGGACTGTGTTTAGGAAGTTTGTCGTAAGAAGTGACATGTTACGATGTTGGTCGAATTGCAACTGCCATGCGCCAAGTCGAACTGAACACGAATTGGATCTCCGCCTGCTGAGTAATCAGTCTGGAACCGAATTTGGCTCGAGGACGTGTCGCTGCGCGTCTCACAGTAGCTCCAGTACCCGCAGTGAACCTCCTGTACGCTTATAAACCACACGCCAACAGGCAAGCCAACCGATACCCTCATTCATCATGGACCTCGTCGCCAGAGTACCCGCTTTCTTCCAATCTGTCAAAGTTCGCCAGCTCTCCCCTCTACTCTCGATCGAATGCTGACCATTGCTTTCCAGGAAACTCGCCTGAGTGGTCTCCGCCCAGTGACAGAGTTCTTCGATCACCACCGCCTTTCCCGTCCCGCCGATCTCAATACCGCTACTTCAGTGCGTCTCATTCGCTCTGCACTGACACCTCTGACCTCGACCACGTTACCCCTGACAGCGAATCAGCTATAATACACGGTATTTCTCTGGCAACTATGCCGTTGTAATCGGCGCTCTGGCCGTCTATGCCCTCTTGACGAATCTTCTCCTCATCTTTGCTCTTCTCTTCCTCGTTGGCGGCTTTGCTGCCATCAATAAATTTGCCCCAGAACCCTTACAGGTCGGCGACCACGTCGTTACCCAGAAGGGTCTGTATACAGCGCTCTTTGTAATTGGTGAGCCCCACATTGT
>WSTW01000235.1:0-27764 GCA_019632305.1 Tulasnella sp. 403 | reverse complement strand
TTCGTAATTGTTGCCAACGAGTCTTTCCCTTGTCGTTACTACCAGGAACTGGGGAGGTTGTCCAGCGTCTGCACGTTTTGGGCAGCCACAATTAATCAAGCGCCAAAGCTTTGGACTCTTGTTTGTGACCACTACGACCCGCGTCTAGTGGATAAAATAATCAACAAGTCCGGGAACTGCTCCCTTTCTTTGTTGTCAAAGATATGGCATTACACCGACTCGCAAGGCGCTGACGGAACAACGGAATCCTTGCTCAAGCAGCTTCATCCCACGATTCACAGATGGAAGGATGCTGAACTTTTCATGTGCAATGAGAATGAACGCTATCTGGAAGCATGCATCGGAGATGAGTCTGCCCCGAGGTTGAAGAAGCTGCGTGTATTCATTGATGACGGAAACGGTGCTCCTATCAACATGTTCCTGGGAGGTGCGGGACACCTTGAGGAACTGGACCTAACATCGCTGCCCATACACTGGACATCGCCGTTGCTGTCCCGTCTTCAGATTCTCCGTCTCAGCTATCTCATTGAAGAAGCTGCAGAACTGACAATCAACCACCTCCTCACAACACTAATGCAATGCCCTACTCTCTCCGAGCTCGAGGTGGACAACTGCTACTTCAACGAGACCACCATATCCGACCACCTCCCTGCTCGTCTCCAACTTCCTCACCTTCGTGTTCTGAATCTTTGTGAAATCACTCCACCACTCGTCCCATATTTGGTTCTCTCTCGTCTATCCTCACCAAAGTACGATCGCTTCCGCTTGGTCTCTGGAGATGTGGAGGAAACACATCTTGGTGATGTGATGCAGAGTCTCTCACACCATATCCCCTCCTTCGGACACCTGGTGAGCTCAGCCAGAAAGGTTGTAATAATCCTTGGTGACATCCGTTGTCGATATCTCACACGTTCGACACGGAACGAGATTGTCTTCCATTTGTTTATTGAGGACTACTCCTCAATGGCTGTGCTGCGATGGATAACAGAAGCCATTGCCAGCATCCCGGAAGGAGTTGACGCCAAATTAGTACTTGGACGCTATATGTACACAGCGTCTGAAGAAGAGGTTGCGACCATTTGCAGCAGAATCCCTACCATTACTATCCTACGCGTCGAGAGCAACCAATCCCCACTCATACGTTACCTCTCCGCCCCCGGGCCCGCCCTTATAGATGGAACAAAACACTGGCCATTTCCCAAATTGACCTCACTCTTCATCGAGGAGGACGCCTGCGACCCTCATGAACTTCTGACAATGGTGGCAAGGCGCTATGGTCGTGATACCAAATCCGAGTCAACGGTCGAACTTCCACAACGTCTTTCGTCCCTGATCATTAACAGGCGGTGGGAGACGTCACGTCCGAGTCACCCGACCATCCGGCAAGTTTGCCAAATTGTTGGGGCGGACGTGTTTGAAAACAAGAGCCTGAAATTTGACAAGGATCCCTTCTTAATACACCCTGTCTAATACTGCAGATAGGTAATAACGACTTTCGATATTGCACCATAACGTTCGGAATCGTACCTGCTTGGGAAGGGCAACAACGAAAAACTGAATCTTTTCGTCGAACGTAACGTTGTTACTACATACAATGCGAATCTACAAACCACACACCCCAAAAGAGCGGAAAAGAACGACCGAAGCAGTAACTTCCCGACACAGCCGATGAATAGGTATATCGAGACATAATTGTATCAAAAAGCTCCCAAAGAATCCCTCGCAGCCGAAGCTTCCACCAGCACTTCCATCTTGCAGGATATCGCCTTTTCCTTCGAAGATAATCACACGTGTACCTGGCCGGACACTTTGAATCTTTCTCTGCGACAACTTATCGACTATGTACTCCTTACGCTGCCATTCGACGCGGTCATTCTCTGTCAATCTCATACCGGAAGGTATTGCGCTTCAGAACTAAGAGGGTAGCCCTTTACAGTCACTGTGAAATTTCTAGGTCGTTCAGCGTGGCTGCACTCGTGTGCTGACGGGTGGGTCAGTTCGAAGATCAGCTCTGGATACGGATACCAAATCGGATGCTCTGGACCGGCATATCCAATTACTTCGCGAACCCTTCTGCAGGACATGCGAGGCGCGTCTTATCCACGCCAACAGACGCCGCAATGATCTGACCCTCATCCACCGCCTCCCAATCGAAATACTGACTGACACATTTACAGTTGCATTGCCAACGCGTCTCTCCCTTGTCATTACTATCAGGAGTTGGAGAGGTCGTCCAGCGCCTGCACATCTTGGGCATCCCCGATCAAGCACTAGGGCTTTGAATTCCTTTCGCAGGGATCCCGACTTTGGCTACTTATATGTCTAACACCGCAGTTACAACTTGGTCGATATCGCCTCATGGATTGATGTCAGAAATGCAGTAAACATGCTAGTTCTCAATTGTCCTTTGGGAACCGGCGACTTGACGCTCACCAGACCTGGCCGACTTCGAGATTCATGACGAACGGGGGAGGGTATATCTCAGATGTCAAGCCAAGAACACAGAAAATACCGATACAAGTACAAGCCTACACACTTAAAAAAAAACCAAAACCAACAATAAAAAGAACGCGAACGAAACGATAAACGAATAAATCTCGATAAACCTACGAAAAAATCCCCTCACCTCAGGTACTCGTACAAATCCCAGACGCAAAGAGAGACTAAACGATGTAAAGGTAGTCGGCTCACGCTCACGGCGGGCGGTCAAACGGCAACCCCACCGCCGCACTCGCCCTCATCCTCTCCTCCTCCGCGCGCAACGCCCACTCCTCCACCCTCGCCCGCGTCATCTCGTTCGACGGGTACCCCGCCGGCGGAGACGTGATGGCCGTACGCGGCGACGCACGCGAGGGCGAATACACTGGATGCAGTGGGGCTGGCAGCGGAGGTGGTGGCACATGGCCCCCCTCTCCCTCCCTCCGACGCGATCTACTAGATCCCTCCGACGAAGAGGGGGTAGCACCACTGCCGTCGTCCTCGCGCTCGTCCTCTGCGTCCACATCCTCCATACGCGGTCGACGTGCCCCGGAATACCGCCGGTCCCACCCTAACGACTGGTCCGGACTCTGGCTGTTCGCAGACCGGAACGCGACGGGCGAAAGCGAGGTCTCGGGTGACGGATCTACGGCGGGTACGACCTCCGCCCGTCTCTCCACCATCAACGGTGGTGGCCGCCTCTCCCCCGTCCTCCCTAATGACTCTTTCGACTCGTAAAAGTGTTCCTGGAAGCGCGTGACGGCGATGCCTTGTGGGGGTGGGGGAACCGACCGTCGCGACGTCGTCTTGGTGTCCGTATCCTCCTCCTCCGCGGACGTCGTCTCGCTCCTCCTCCGCCTGGACCGCTGGTACTCCAGATCATCGACGACATCGGGTGAGGTGCTCGTCTTGCCGTACTGCGCGAACGGCGGCATCGAGTCGTGCCGGTACGTCCCGGTGTAGTTCATCTCCAATTTCTCCACGGCATTGGGGTAGGACCGTCCCACGGACCCGTCGTCGGTCGGCGGGACGGGAGCCGTGTCCATCGGCGCGGGGGGGTAGTTGTACAGCGAGCCTGCGTGCTCGATGTACTCCTCCTGGTCGTCCAGTGGCCACTCGCCGTCCAGCGTACCCCCCTGCGGCGTGCGACGGCGTTGGACCAGGCCTGACCGTGGAGAGGCGAAGTTGTTGCTGAAGGAGATGCCCGAGGTCATGAAGCTCTGCCGTTGGAGGCGTTTGTTCTCGCGCCGGACGTTGAATAGGAGGAGGTTGGGTCGTGTGAGGAGGAACAAGAGGACGTTGCACAGGCCTGTAGGGTAAGGGTGTCAGTACACACGTCAGGGAACGCAGATACGCGTGGGGGGAGTGCACGGACCGGACAGCCCGAAGATGAACAAGACGACGCTCGTCGTCACTATCGACATGTCTTTCACTGGTTTATCGTCGTCTTCTCGCGAGCGGAACGTCGACCAACGCGTGATGCTGAGCGGTAGCACGAGAACGGTATAGCTGATAGGGTACCTGCACCGATCGATAATCAAATAAATATGAAAAATAAAATGAGTGCACGTCCCTGAGATAAGCCTAAAAAGGTCGACTTGGCAGACGCACCAGAACATCTTCATCGCTTCCTTATTCCGCGCTTTGAGGTTCTTCACGCTCTCGGAATCTTGCTTGAGTGTCCGTCTTGACGCGTCCGAGTTGGGCAGGGCACCGAATATGGTGTCGTGACTTCGCCGGTGGAAGCGTATCTGGTTGGGGATGAGCTATTCCGTTCGCGGGGTGTGGAGATAAAGCTGAACACGGGACGTACCCTTCTCCAGTTCGACGGGTCGACGTCGATATTCCCTCTGAGCGTGAAAAACAGGAACGGGTAGAGGAGGATATTGATCATGGCGCAGAACCATAACCAAAAATACTCCCCTACGATCCGCTCCCAAAGAAAGCTGGGACCGATCCAACACCAGAACCTGCATCACGGGTGGGACGTCAGTGTCGGCGAACTCGAAGGGGATAAAGTGGAGAACGAACGGGGTTGGGCCGAAATAAGGCTTTCCGTCGGGCAGCTTCTCGTTGCCTTTATGGAGGGCGTATCCGAGCGCGACAAAGAGGATGAGGAACGTCCATATGAAGGTGAGGACGGACATCCAGAGCCACGGCTTCCTCGGGGGCTGCCAGCGGAAAAACACCGTCGCGAAGGTGTGTACGGTGATGGCAAGCGTCGAGAGCGCTACGCCCGTCTCCCCCAGCTGCTGCAGGGCGCCTAGCAAGAGTGGTGAATAGTGGAGCGGGTGCAAAGGGGTGGGGTATGCGAACCTTGAGCGGTGCAATATGCCGAGCACACGACCCGGCCGTCTGCCGCCCATTTGGCACTGGTCACTGCCCCGAGACCTTGCAAGAGGTCGGCGAACATGAGCGAGATCATGTACGCGTCGACGTGGGTGCGTATAAGCGGCTGGACGCCGTTCGGGCCTGGTTTGCGCCTGTTCTCGACAAAGTTGCGCTGGGTATTCGAATAGCCGTCCGACGGTGAGATGATGCGTCTTTATTGGAATAACAACAAGCGAACGCACCAAAACGAGTAAAGCGAATATGATGACAGCGACGGAGGAAATGACACCGGATTCAGCGATGAACTGTCAGCGTGTCACCGTCAGCATCTCGAGATATCGGGCAGGCGTGGGGAGTGGCGTAGGGACGTACCGCGAGCCCGACGATCTCGCTCGTATCGAGTACACTAACACACGGCGAATCTACATCCGCCATCTAGCCAAGCGCACACCAGAAAACTGCGAGAATAGTGAGGGGGTACCCGTCGTAGGGGCGTTGAAGAGCGTGCTGCCGCCGTGCGTCGGAGGGGGGTTGCGCAGCGGTCCAGACCAAAATTACAGAGGGAGGGGGCGATTTCCGACTGATCTCCCGGTCCACTCGGAAATTCTTATACAAAAAGGACAAGTTCGTAACAAGGTCGTTCTTTACGAGAGCAGAAGGGGGGTCGTAATGTACAAGGGGCGGGGGTTGTGGTGTTGAGAGGTATATGTACCAAGGGGGGTAGGATGCAGGTGACTTTTTAGATAGGTGTATTGTGTGCCTGAGAGAGAGTGGCCGGTGCTGGTGCTATACCCCACCTGTGCTAGCTCTCCCTCCGCATGCAGTCCGTTTCCTCTCGGCCTCGTCCGCTCGTACAAAAGTATGGATGGGGCCCACGCGTTGGAGGGTTTACATACGGCCATCAAGGAATCGTCAAAGGGGGCTGTGAGCTGACCTGTTTGCAAACGATGAAACAGCTCGTCTCCGGTGATCTATCCGCCCTCCCACTGTTTTCCGTGCACTCGAGATGGGCGTTACGACTTTTTGTTTGCTCAGACGACTCGGAGCTTGGATTTTAAGCTCTCCAGTGAGAAATCCATGCAAGCGGTTCTTGTAATTCGACTTCTCGCTCTCGTGGTCTGTTATATCATGGTCCACGCTGTTGTTTTGCCCTAAAGGGTGTGTCTCGACCGGGTCGATCCGGAAGACTCTGCTGCTCGGGCTCTCAACCGCGACGTTGCTTGGCGTATCCTACAATTGTTCAACAACCTTTCCTCCCCATTTTGGTCTGTGCCTCTCCATTCGCCATTCGCTACGCGATATTGCGCCACTTTCGTCTTCAGCATGCAGTGGGTGTACCCCACAATGACGATCCACGAGTGTGCGGCTTATCCCTTACAACTCTGTCCTGAATCCGTATCTACCTCGCATCCGGGGTACCTTGTAAAGTGCCTTTTTTCTTCACATTTTTTTGCGCGGGGATGTGTAGTTGCCCTCGTCCATATCGTCCTGAGACAAGCCACTCCCAGTAAGGTTGAGTCCTTGCCATTAATCCTACTTTGGGGTGAGGGGAGAGACCTACGTACCCCCTCCCCTTCTGACCCTTCTGCGTATGGGTACTTCTCACCCCAACAGCACAACCCATGCGGTCTCCAACTCAGACGTGACCGTCGGCCGTCACGAATACATGTTTGCCTCGGTACCGAGGTCCGCAGGCAGTTGAAATCAACTGCTTTGGGAAGTCGCTCGCGGATGGGCCGCCCATCACGTGAAATGGAGCATCAGTCGTGGATAACTCTGTACCCGATGAGAAGAGTACCCTCTTTCTTTTAGAGAAGCGCTCACGAGACGAGAAGCGCCAGCATATGCCTTTGAGCGCTTCAGGACTCTCAACGTCATCGGCAAATCACGAATCCCTACCGGAATCGGACGACATGGATTTGGAGAAAGTCGCTTCGGACTATTTGAAAATTTTAATTAGATCGCGGCGACATCGTTGAGACTTGCGACGGTTGCACCGCGAAACGACAGAAGTGTATTTGTCTCTACACGTCTCGGAGCGGTAATATACCACGGTATCCAATGATTTTTTCTGCTGCCAGTATATACCGGCACGTTCGATGCAGGAATAGTACCCGCCGGCGATGTCTCCGATTGCAAGCCACAACTTTATCGCTCGCAGTGGGACTCGGCACCGGATGCCGTTGAGAAGATAAAACGAACAGCAGAGCAAAAAGCTACACGACACATGAAGCTGAGGACCGAGATACTCCAAAAAATCAAAAAAGGTAGGATTCGATGGCGATGAACCATCTCAGAGTATCCAAGTAGCCTGACACGGGGGTCGAACCCGTAACCTTCAGATATGCCTACAACTTCACTCGGCATATAAGAGTCTGACGCTCTACCGATTGAGCTAGCCGGGCAGGCGAGGGTCGGATTTCCGATTTGCGGACTTCTGAGGCAACCTCGGTCAGATTCGATAAAATCACAAAGCCGTACAAGGAATGGAAGGTGCCCCTGAATCCAAGGAAGGTCGTTTAGCAGCAATGTTCCGTTGTATACGCCGCGACGCCTATAGAGTATGCAGTCGTGTGACACCTATCCTTCCTTATCATGCGCCATTCATGGCTTCTCAGCCAAGGCTGGGACGTCGGGAGATCAGTCTTCGCGGAGAGGAGAAAACCGCAAGCGACAGAGCCTCCAGCCCACCAATCAAATCAAGATGGAACTCGAAAAGCGAGACGAGAAACAAATCGAGGCCATTCAGCGAGGGATTGGGGGAAGATCAAAGACCCTTGGAACGTCATCGACTTCTGTGTCCGGGTAAAGAAGTAACATGGCGGGTCCGATCGGAGCTGGCCAGACCACATCTCCCAGAAGTCTTCAGGAGTCTGGAAGGCGGCAAACCACGCGAGTGAGACGTCACTGCGTCTTCCGAAAAAGCAATCGGCACGAGCATCCTCAATGCCGTATGTCTGCAAAACGAGGGGTTTCGGACCATGATTGATAGGGTCTTTTCAGAAACCGCAATAGGAAGGAAAACTGTAAGTTGGCTCAACTGCGCGGGAGGACCCTGGAGCCCCGGAAAAACAGGTCAGCACACTGGAAGGCGTGCCTCATCCGTTGGAACAAAGCCAAGCGAAAGGAGAGGTGATGTTGTGAAATGTAGGGATCATGTTGGGACCATGGCTTGCCAAGGAGATCCACGACGCCATTTCGCCCACTCGGTCGTGCGGTACATGTATTGCCAAGGATGGAAAGCACCCCGTTGGGTATCTGTGGATTGTATGGAATTGCAGACAGAATCGACGCAGCGACGGGGGTGCGATGTGGTTGGGGAACGCGGGCCGGGTGGAACCGAGAACCGCGTTCTGAACCAAGCTGGAATGGTCAAGGTGTTCTAAGGTTCATCTTCGGGACCCGCCGTCCCAAAACATGTTCAGCCGAATTCAAGATCGTACGGCATTCGGGCGCCACAGACATGTAATCGAGGCCACGTCAAGCGATTGAGAGGTGAAAAACGTGAGTCAAGGGGAGGCGGCGAAGAGGAGAAGGAATTGTCGAGGGAATTGGCCAACCGCATGAAGAGAAAGTTGAGAGAAATGGAGTGCGGTGGTTCCGAAAGAGAGCCGAGAGAGCGATTTCGTGTGGACGAAGAAGGGATGAGGCGGGTAAGGGCGTGGGAAGTGAGATCTGTAATCTACATCTACCGGTTCATTTGGAAACAGACGAGGAGCGACGAACGTGCCCTCCAGGCTACTTTTGCTTCAAATACCCACCCTTCTCTCCCACCACCATCACGCACGCTCATCACGCACGCTCCGTCCCCAAGACAATACACCAAATCATCTCCACCTTCTCGGCCGAACACACCTTATCTCTTCCCAACAATCCTCAATCGCGCCGCTCAGAACTCCCGGTCCATCGCAACGCCCCTACTACACCTTCTCAACTTACAACTTGCACGTATGTTCTTCTTTCTGTGATCAAGGAAGACATTCGAATGTTGACCTCGGACGCGATCACTTATCCACCCAGCGACTGAACGTTCCCCACCGCCAGTCCGAGCAGGTCTCTTCAAAGTCAGAAGCTTCCACCTACAGCCTATCTTGGTCATCTCCTGACTCTCGGTGTCTTGTTTTCACGCTACGTCACCCCACCCAGACGGCCATTCCATTCTCGACCATTCGCATTCCAACGCGCCCCGCAAATCCCTCCACTCCGACATATAAGCCACTGGTCCCTAAAGGCCTTGTACACCCCCCCCACCCCCCTCAGCCTCGCTTGTATCGGACTCGCCCTTGGTTCTAATCTCGAGCAGGCCTCATTCCACCACCCTCGGACGCCACACAAAACAACATCTGAAATAGGTACGTCCCACAAACAACGACCTATTCAATGTTGGATACTGAGTTTATATCGCCGCCGATCTCTTCTCTCAAGAGTGTATAATTACTTAGTCTCATCAATTCCTCCCGCCTTTCCAACAACTTGTCTCGTCCATCCTTCTAGATTCCCGTAAGTCCCCCCGCAGCTATGGCCCTATCTTGCTTCTGACCTATTCCCTCAGTTCAAAACCAATACCATGTACTATCGTCCCCAACGTCCCCCACCACGTCCTTTCCCCGGCCAAAAGCCCAAGGCCGAATCTGCCACCAATCTTTTCACCCGAGTGTGGACACTTTCCAACGCTCAACATGCAAATCAATGTGCTTTAGAAGCTCCTCAACTCAACGCTCAGCCTGGCAGCTGGCGTGCCTACGACCCCTCCCCGCAGCCTCCTTCAACTCCCAGCACGCCAATGCACCGTTATGCGAGTCTTGTCTCGTCTGCAGAACTCGGTGGGTATAAGAGACCCCTGTCTCAAAGGATCAACTACTCACCTATCTCTGTCGACAGTTTCTCCCACTCCCGGGCCGTACTCACAGCCTGCCCCTGTCCCGACACCCACCCAACGGCTCTCCAATCTCATTCCATGGTCCTCGGGTTCGACGTCCCAAATATTCCGCACCGTGATCAAGCGACCAGCACTGGTTCAAATGTATCTCAATGACGAGCTCCACACGAACGCACCGGACGTGGAGAACCAGTTTCTCGCCGAACTCCGCGCCTATCAGACCGCGGGACCGCATAAACACATTGCCGCGCTCCTAGGATGCCTCGAGGGAATTGGGATGGTGCTCGAACAGGTCGACGGAGACACGCTGTTTGAGCGTGTGCTCAAGCGGAATACGCCCGGTGGGAAGTGGGACGATGTCGAGCGCGTCAACACGCGACTCAAAGTAGAATGGTTTAACCAACTCGTGGAAGGACTCGTGCACATCCACCAACACGGACTTTCACATGGTGATATCAACAGCCTTAATGTTCTCATCACGCATCCTACCGCACACCCCCCGAATATCGTCAAGCTCATCGACTTTGGCCGGTCGACGTTCTACGCCCCGCCCGGTTCGCCCGCGCATTACCCCCAATCTGAAGTACCTCACCCACCAGCGCATCCGTTTGCGGCGCCGGAGATCTTGAGGGGTGGCAAGTACGTCGATAAGCGGACGTACAAGCGGATACCGGTCGACGGGCGACTGTGCGACGCGTATTCGCTGGGGGTGTTGTTATGGTGCCTGGACGAGGAGCGGTTGATTGAGATTGACCAGGCTGTGCAGAGGAAGGAGGAGGTCGTGCTGTACACCGCGACGGATGAGGAAGACGATGGTGCCGATGCGGACGACGAGAGTTCGGACGGGTCGACGGCGCCGACGCTTGGACTCAACCTACCACCACCGAAGCAAAAAGAGATCCTCGACGAGGGGTATTTCAGCGGGAACAACGACTTTGGGTCGGCGGGGTTGAAGATGCAGGGCGTGTTGCCGCCTTCGCCGGTCTCGCCCAGCACGTCGTTCGCCGGCAAGGGAGAGGCGGGGGTGATGGTGCCCGGGAAGCGGCCGCGGTTGTTTTCAAAGCTGATCAAGGGGTATATGAAGCGGTGGGAGGAGAGGACGAGGATTGAGTTGGGCCAGCGGATGGTTGTGCCGACGTAAACGATGGGATCTTATGGTTATTGTTTTGCTGCTGCCCACTGCGGTCTGGTGGTACGAGCTCAAGGGGTTGAGCAAGACCGCGTAAGGGGGCCAGTGGGTTGTGCACGACGCGTTCCCCCCCCCCCCCCATCACGTCCTTTCGCCCCTCCCGTACACGCCTACACCTCCCAAACATACAACGCTGCTCGCCACCGCCAACACCACCCGCCTATATATCACACCCGCCATCACACTCTTACCCTTTTCACCTCGAAATTCATTAAAACGCATCATGACCTCAAGAAACCTCGCAATGAAATTTATTATCTATACCTCAAGTCCCATCATGTTTTGCGCAAGAAAAAGAAGAATCGCAAGAATGCATTTTTGTTGTTTTTTTCTCTCTCGTCCTTCTGGTTGAGGTTGGGTGGTGTAGAGTTTTGGTTTTGATCGGGTGGGTGGGGTGGTAGCCTGCTTTTCGATCGAGGGGTGGTTTTTTGGGGGGGGATGGTCGTTGTTGGGTGGTTGCTTTCTCTATCGTGTACTGCGAAAAGGTTCCGAGTTTTTGTCGTTACTTGTGTAATTGTAGTTGTGCTGTTTTTTTTGTGGTGCTTTGGGCGTGTGGTGCGTGCGTGCTTGGTGAGCGGTGGGGGTGGCAGAGGAGTAGATGTTCGCGCGGTTTGGCCGGTTAACGCCGAGTTGAGACATGCGCTGTTCGGACTCGATACCTCGCTCGTCCTGAAGCACCATCGCTGCTACCATCGACTCGGGTGTGTGATGGTCTGATTTCAACTTATACACCCGGGCAGGGGATCCGTTTCGGCTGGTTGAAACGACTCTGGGACAGCGATACCCGCTATTCTTCTGTGGGTGACTGCGGTCAATTCGAGTCGTCACCGTGGCCAGTTGTACCAACCAGCCAGGGATTTCCGGTCCACGTACGGAGCCATCAGCGTCGGTGTTTCCGAGTCGATGTTCGTGCTGCTGTTTGCGGCGTGGGTATACCTTCAAGACGTTTCGGGTGGATACTCAAACTAGAGGTATAAAGATTGGCCTACGTCCGTCTTACGTTGGAGGCTCGCTAGGTGTCCTAGGAGGTTCACGTGTATCTGCGACGTGTTATTCTTCAGGTTGGTTCGACGAATCGTTTCTTGAGCGGACCTTTTCTGAAACGACTTGGGCGAAAATGGTCCTTTTAGGCGGGGTGTTGGTCTAGGTGGGTCGTTGTTGTTCCGCCAAGTACGCTTCTGGATTCTTACATCTCGGTGTTTGCATCCTCCCAGAGAACTCGACGCGTCGGGTTAATGGATGGATATACCATCGGGGACGCCAAGTCGACAGCAGTTTGTGCTCCAAGCGGCCGACCAAACGCAAGTCGCATCGGCACTTTGGATGAGTGTACCGAAGGGAGGCTCCGTGCACATGGCGTTGTTTGTTGCGTGTCCGATTGCAGACATGCACGAGTGCGATTGTGCGGACACAACACGCGTGGCGGCACGTCGTACATCTCCCAAGACACGTCTGGCTTCTGAGTTTTGTGTTTGGGCTGTGTAGGTGGCGAAAGTTCTGGAGAAGGCGTTGCTACTCCCACGTCGGGCGTGGACCGCACGAGATTGGAGTGTGTTTCGGATGTATGTGTCCTGCAATCGAGGCGCTTGTGAGTCCGATCGTTCCATATAAACCGATCAAGCGCCCTTTGGGGAAACTTAACGTAGTCATTTATACAGGAACCTGTCGACCACGCTATGTTTTCCAAAAGGAACCATTGGGATGTGGTCATTTTTGTCTCAAGCGGTTATGGAATTGATCGAGCTTTCCTGCTACAGGAATATACTGATACAGAACCTTGTTCAGAGGTTTCTATATTGACGAATTTACCTTGCCCCTCGTCTTGACAGTACTTGCAATTCGGGCTTCGAAACCCGACCCATCACGGTCACGTGTCTCAGCGGTTCCGAATGAACTCCGAATTCTCGCGTCGCATCACAAGGCCGAGCCCCTAAAAGACTTGATCCAGGCCGAGATCCATGCAATTATGGGTGCTCCTAGGGGGACATGACGGCATTCGGCGTTCAGCAACCGATTGGCCGGCTTCGGACCCGAAAGTGGCGTGAATCCTCTCACGTGACCTAAAGCTCCGACTTGGTCTGCATTTGAGTCGACATCCAAGTTACCCCCAGCTCCAAAATACAACATGTCCACACTACCCACACTACAAACCGCACTTGCATCCCCACAAGCCCTCGACGACGCGCTATCCACCCTCTTCGAGCCCTCCGAAGTCCTCACAACGATGCTCGTCCCCCAACTCCTCGCAACGGCATCCCAGTCCGCACCGACGACCTACACCGCCCTCATCGATCTCGCCGAATACCACGTAAACCAGTGGGACACGACGGCCAGAGCGCAGTTTATCGCCTCCCACCCCCGGATCGGCGAAGTGTCGGGCCTCAGCTCGCTCAGCGCCGCGGAACAGGCAACCAAAACGACACCCGCAGCCGTCCTCGCGCGATTGGGACATCTCAACGCGCTGTACGAGAGGCGGTTTCCGGGGTTGCGGTACGTCGTGTTCGTCAATGGTCGTTCGAGGGCGGAGATCGTGCCCTTGGTCGAAACGACGGTGGGAGTGGGTGCGGCGGTTCCGGGAGGGGAGCGAGAGCCTGCGCTAGAGTCTATCGTTCCGCTTGCGCCAGAGGATGAGGTGTGGGAAAGGGAGCTGGAGAGGGCGTTGCGCGATGTCTTTCTTATTGCCAAAGCGCGACTTCGGGTGGTCGGTTTAGAGGAAGGTGAGGTACTTCTTTGTAGATTTGTCTCTCTGTTCATAAGTTTACTTTGCCTGTTAACCCAGGAGGCAACTAAGAGGCGAAGGCGAATAGAGGGTTGTCGTGTGCATGCTGGACTTGATGTCTCGCAAAGGATTTCACAAGGAGCAGCGAATCCTTAGACTACCACCCCCCGCTAAACCGCCAGCGGTAGCCCATGACGATTCGCTTCGCATGTATATATTGCATTACGCATCGACTTTGTTATACAGTACAAAATCCAAAGTACATCCTGCACAACCTGCCTAATTCCCACCTCGCAACGGCCGTACCGAGAAGGAAAGAGTGTTGATCAAAGTTGGTAAATTTGGACATGGTGGATGGACGGGAATGATCTGTCGGAGAGCGTAGGCACGAAGGCGGGAAATGAGGGGACAGGTTGAACTTCATCCATTGTCATCGTTACAGTATTGACCCGCGGTATTTCGCAGTGATATGCAGGTGCAGAGACAGGTAGAGATAAGGGGAAACGTGGAGATATATACTTAGTTATGCTGTTGTGTTTGGAAAAGGCAGGGGAAGGGAAGAAGTTTCTATCGATCGACCGGATGTCTTCGACGAGGGTAAGAGGGTACAGGCTATGCCTCCATGATCGCGATACCCGTGGCCCAAACAGCCATGATGACCGCGATAACGATGAGTAAACAATCTAGAATCGTCACCCGTCGTTCGATCGCCATCTTCGCTGCGAGAGGACCGATGACGCAAAGTGCGAAAGCGGAGAAGGCACCTGAACAACCCCCGTCAGTCAGTCCACCGATAGATTATGATGTAAGGAGGGACGTACCAAGGAACGTCATACTCGTACTAAAGTCCGGCACGTAGATCGCCACAAGGACAACGACGATCGTAAGCCCTGTCCTCTCCACGAACCTCCAGACCGCCTTGCGCTTCTCTATTGCCTTGCGTTTCCGCACGATAGCCGGGTGGGTAGACATGTAGTGACTGTGGGGATTCTCGTCGTCGGTCGTAGAGAGGACACCGGCGGCATCGCTGTAGTAGGCGTCTGCAGCTTTTTGAGCGGCGTGGGGGTCATTATGGGCGTCAGGCTGTCGTGGCTTGTTGTGTGAGGGGACTGGGGATGATTCTTCAATACCAAGGAGGATCTCAATTGTTACGTTCATCTGTAGGTCAAGGGTAGGTTAGCCCATAAGGATGAAGACTATGAAAGAATCGGACGTACAGGTCGAGCCGAAAGAGAGAATTTGGTCCTGGATGTAGTATGAGCTATGGTAAGCCCAAGCACCTTCAAGTGTAGACTGGCGGAACGTACAAAGGACTCATAACGAGCATCCATAACGCCAGCTTGTTGAAGAAAACACTGTATCCCGGCGTACGCAACAGATCCTGGCTGACCTATACCCCGCAACACAGTCAACATCACCCAAGACAGCATCCAGCAAGCACACAAACGCACCTCATCATGCACCTTACGACCAAACATTTGATAGCCGGCTGCACCAATCATCCCATACACGCATGTCGCGATGAACTAGCCAATCGGGGACATGAGCTTTCATCTCGGGGTATCTGGCGAGCACATGGAGGAACTCACAAAGGCCCAATTGATCATGGATTCGTAGTGCGTAGGATCCTGCATGTCACGGACGATCGATGGAATCACAGCATGGCCTGAGAACTGTGCGGGGATAGATGATAAGTTAGCAAGTGCATCCGCTAGGCATGGCGGTTCTAACTCGAGGGCGGTAGGGACGATATGAGCGAACCACGACCGGATCTCGGAACCGGAATGAAAGAAGCAATCATAGCATTTGCATGCGCCTTCGGAGGGCGGGAAGGGAAGGGATCAAATGCGGGAATAGGAGACTTACCCCAGCCATGAACAACCCAAATGTGATAGGGACGCTTTTCGCTGCATGGGCTGGCCACCATTCGGTAGGCGCGCCGTCCCACATACTTCCTGGGGCGTGCCTCTTCGTAGTGCCGTCCACGATCAAGACGAAAATAAGCATGAACGTCGAGAGAACGCCCAAGATGGATGCGAACGAGAGGACACGAAGGGGGAAGAAAGAGGTCGGGATGATGACGAGCAAGCCGAGGACCTTGTAAGAGTTGGACGAGTATTGCGGGACGACTTCATGAAGGGAATCGGAGAAGAGGACGACGAGAATCACACTGGGCGGAGTCGATATGATCAGTCGACGAGGACATCGACGCGTAAGTAGGCATACCTAACGGCGAACAGCTCCAAGCAGAACAAAAAACTCGTAAAGATATTCGATCTGGGACCGAAGGCGGCTTGACCGATATCAGCGTACGTTCGTAGACGACCGTCGGATAAGATAATCTTCGCGAGGACTCTCGCGCTGATGGGGTCTCGTCAGTTCATGCAGGAATAACCAGATACGGCAGCGATAGACTAACGTGTAGCACGTTAAGAAGCCGTAAAAAATGAGGAGAACGGTACCCCCAAGCCAGCCCGCACAGGCGAAGGCGAGGGGACACGACAACATGCCGATACCCAGCAAAATCGCGACAGAATTGAACAACTAGGAAGAAAAACACGCGTCAGTCACGTCGATCCATCGCGACGGGCTCCACAAACTCACAGTTTGGCCATATGTTGATCTGCCAGGAGGCAACGCCGGCTTTCTGATATTACTCCTCCGTCTCCTCACAGAATGCCGGCGAGAATCTGCTGGGGACAGCTTCCGACCCGAACGCTCCGGTAGCGTTTTGGGGACCGCAAGGGGAACCAAGTTGGTTAGGGTTGCCTCGGAAGAAGGGGTTGACACGGGGGGAGTAGTGTAGGTAGAGGAAGCGCCGGAGATCGATATGAGAGGTGTACGTTCGTCCAAACGCGTTGGAGAAGATGGGCCGAATCGAGGAATGATGGGTGCAGATGATGGACGAGCATCGACGCTGGCACCTAAGGGAGGAGAAATGGACGAACCACGACCTCGTCTGCCTGTGCGGATGGATGAGGGTGGAACCGTAGGGGTAGACGTGTTTCGAACACGGGTAGATTGATATCGGGGTTGGAAGCTGCCTGAAATGGGTCTGCTCTGCGTTCTGGGGCGAGTAGCGAATGGGGAAGGTCCGGTGAAAGTCGATGGACCCAACGTTGTGGTAGCGGGCGACTCTGGTTCGTCGTCCCAGTGGCTCGTTGTGCCAACGAATCCATCATCGGGGTGGGCTTCTTCACGAGCCCGCTGTTCTCTGTCCCAATCAGAATTGACTTCGTCGTCATTGTCGCGTTCAGCGTCGTCTTCGTCTTCGCCACCTTCGTCGCCGCTGCCGTACTCCTCTTCATCACGACCCAGGAAGCCGCCTTCAGCGGGTGTAGAAGCAAGGTTAGAACCAGACAAGAATGTCTGGGAACGACTGTAGCTGACGATAGAGCCTACAACGCCGCTCCGTCGAGCCTCGGAGTCGACATGGAGGGCACGGCTGAATGAGGTGTAAGAGTGCATAGAGGGGAGAGAGAAGGGAAGATGGTCGCTCTAAAGCAATCCTTGTTTTTGGCGTGAGAAGGGAAGCTGATAAGTGAACGCTGTGTCACGAAGGCGATCAGCGCTGTTGGATGCAACTGCGACGAGATGGGGAGTTGCGATCTCGACTGCAATGGACCCTAGGATGGCGAAGAAGTCAGCGTGGTAGTAAGCAGACACGCTGGTCGTGAGACTGACGACGAGCTAAATCGCCAAAATGAAGCGAGGATGGGGAGAATGGGTGGGGGAGGGGACGTTGAAAAAAAGTTGGACGGAGCTCATGAAAGATTTCAATTTCAACGCGGACCGATGACATCTAACGTAGGGACAGGACCGGTGATCCGAGCACGTGATGAAATAACATACCCCTGCCCCGCCCCCTGGCGCTTGGAACCTGCTGGAGGGTACGCGCAACGGAAAACGAGGGCGCGCGACGGGGGGACGGCCCAGTCCTTCTGTTCCGGGAAGACGACTTGTCCGGTAGTGATTAGGCAAGATTGGGTGAAGACGTACAAAGATTTCCACTTGTCCGAATCACCCAGAGAAACATGGAATCGACAAGTCACGGGGCAAGACTATCTGATGGAGAAGCAACGTGGGCTGTGGCAGGACTTTGCCTAGCCAATGTAATCGTGCTTGCGAAACGGAAAGTACGCTGCAAAGTACTTGTTTCGGTCGAATAGGAGGAAGGCCGTACACACCGCTCGGCCGATGAGGCCTCGCGAATAGAAGGGGAAGGGTCGGGGATAATCGATATACAAGGAAGGCGCTTGAGAGTGTTCTCATTGCGAACACTAAAAGACTCGCCCATCCTGGAGCAGATGCCAAAGGAACGGTATCATTCGCTGCATCCGAGTCGACTCAGTGGCACGAAAGGATGGCGTGATCGAGATCCAGACGAAATGAACGGCCCAAGGCCCGTCCGCATAGTTAAAAGTATAATGAAGGCCTTTGACCGTGCCAGTGGAAGCATCAAACAGACTGCAAGTCGCGCAAAACTCGCGTGCCAAACGGCTGCCCCGGAGTCCGAAGCACCAAGGCTACAGGCCCCTCCGTCCCAAGGCAATGGAGTGCAAATCCTGTCCCAGGCTAACCTGCTATATCGGACCAAAACTGACGATCTCCCTGGTGGTGGAGGGAGTGAGAAGGGGGTGAAGGGTTTTGGTTTACCTCAACTTTAGTCGAATTCGACGGTGTTGGTTTCATTTTGGACCATTCCTTCACCAAGTCACGCCTTGCTTCTTCCAGTCACCGCTGATTTCCCCATAGCTATGTTCTAGATGTCGTTCTGGACACCATTCTACCCGAGTGTGTTGTGCTTTGTACCTCGCTTCCGGTGCTACTTACAAGATCCGGTTCATCGCTGACATTTCACTCCGTTCCACGGTCACATCACAGAGTTGCCTCGGTCATTGATGACCAGCTGAGACTGTCCATCAATTCCTCTCCGCCATTACGCGTATGACCGACCTTTTAACCGACTGGGGCTATAGACCGATCTCGTATAAGGCTGCCTTCTCAGCTAGTTTGGTCAGACAATGTCATCTACTTACCACTGTCCTCGCTATTTGAAATCTTTCTGTTATTCGCCGGGGCTCACACGTAGGAGAAGCTGTGGTTGGCAAGGGCTTTCTTTAGCTTGTGAATTTTGCGGTCAGCCGATTCGCATGCAGGCCTTCGCCATTAGACTGGTGTGCGACGGCAACTCCACACCCCCACTTCGCCGCTAATTCGCCTCTTCAAGTGAATAAACACTCACCTAACCTTGTCTGTAGAACGCTATACTCTGAACACCCAATATTTTGCGGCTGCCACAAGGGGAAATGCCCTCCCTGGTCATTGGTTTAAATTACTTCAGCCCTGGCCTCAGTGACTCAGCCTCGTGGTGGGTTCAGGCATCTTTCAGAGATATCGGCCAAATCCGATTCGAGGGGATTCGAATATCATCGGCGTCGTCCGTCCTTTGAACACGCTGCTATGACGTCCTTTGTTCTTTTGGACTTCTGACGCCGGAGTCCTCACCGCCCTCCACCCCTTGACCTGTCGCTGCTATATCATGGCTTAACGACGGTTGCGCGCACATATCGATTACGATCTCTTCATGGATCTTTCTTCGTTGTCCAATGGCGGGAGTCAACCTTCCGCCCTCGTCCCCAACGCCCGAATGCTCAGCAGTAACAACGGCGCTCATGGCAGTCGCGCAATCAGCCCCCATCGTCCATAAGAACTCACGCTTGCCCGCACACCGCTCGAGCGGGCCTCAACAACTCTGATCCCAGGCCGCCCGGTCACCTCTTTCGTCATACCTAATGCTCTCCCCAGAACGAGTAACAGAGGACCCATCACCTCTAGAATCGTGGCAGAGACCCACTGCTCAAACACCCTCAACCACCCCCCGCACGCCCCTCCGCACTATCATGGGTGACATAACCGAGCAATTCGTCCCTCCTTCCCTATCACCCTTAATCCCCTGCATAACCCCCGGCGTACCCCCCGAAGAACTCTACCAACACCCTTCCGACATTTTCTACGACGCACAGAGCAGCATCTCGTTCTACTTCGGCTCGATCCGTTCGCTGCATGATCGTGCCGGAAGCAGGACCTCGGGTATGCCGAGGCTCTTGGAACTTATAGAGTTCGTGGAGCATCAGATGGACGTCGTGCTTTTCCAGCTCAAGGAAAGAGAAGAGGGCCTGAACCCAATTGAAATACAGGGTAGCGAGTTCGGGCCACTGGTGGATGTACGTTTTGCCCTTTACCATTCTTCACTGTGTACTGATCCCACGTGTAGGATTCATATGACTGGACGCTCGAAACCGACAATAGCCTACCGAATCGCACGCTCGTGGACGACGAAGATGAAGATCCGTTCACAATCACCCCTCCGTCCAAAATGAATGTCCTGGGGAGTTCTAAAAGCAACAAGAGGGGCCGAAACTCCGACGTCAAAGATATTTCTACCCAGAAAGGCAAGGGCCCGTTCATGCCGAGTACACCGCGCAGCTCGCCTCTCAAGCGGGCGTTTGCGTTGAGTATGCTCCCGCCTGTTGTCTTAGGTGGTCCAGGTCGAACTCCGGTACGTCTACTACCACCCTCGTTTGTTGACCGTCTCCAACTGCTCGTTTGGCAGCTAAAGACACCCCCGATGCCTAAACGAAGGCGAATAATAGCACCAGAGCCATCTCCCCTCAGCGAAAAGGGTGCAACCACTCGAGACACGCCTGCGACTATGCTGGGCACTTGAGAACCGTTTTCAGATCGCTGTTCTCACCTCAAGTTATCCCACTCACCGATTTCTTTCATTTTTCGCTCCTTTTGTATTGGTTTCGGGCTTGTTTTGTAAAGCTGCTTGTTCGTCCTGGGTGCTTTGACAGTTGACTCGGACTTGTAGATTGGAATGATTCGATGCGTCGACGCTTATAATAACACCGCCCAATGAATTAATGATACCAGAGACGGACAACCATATGCAAGAGATGCGAGACCGCTGTCTGTGGTTCGTCATTCGATTGTTCAGCTGATCCCCACCTCGATCACACGCACCGCGCTTTCCATCTTATAAACCCCTCGCTCATGCACGCGTATACCTTGAAATGGTATTGCAGATCGATTTCAAGCATCCAATCGCTCATTCCTCGCATACAAGCTGGGATTATTTTCGCACCTCGAGATGTAGCGGAGATATACGGCCGTATATCTCCTGATCGCGCGTCTGCCCTCCCCTTGACAAGGGTACATACCCCTTTTCACATGGCCGATAAGAGTGAATCTGTACGGATAGGTTCCAGGACTCGGTGCGGTAGTGCCGTTGCGAATTACATAGCGGAAAAGCAAAAGACCAGAGTAAGGTCACGTGAAGTCAGACAAGTTTTGCGTAGAACAAGGTCAAAGTTCGATTCCGATATGTCCCTTCTTTCCTTGTTATTATTACACTGCGTGCGGACCCGATATCTCATGAGGGTAATGTAAGCGTAAATGTAACCTATCGTGCGGTATTTCCGTGAGATATGCGGTCTCCGCATTTCGTTGAGTGCAGGTTGCCGCATATGTCATATTTCGTGTATCGGTTTGCTGAGTGCGTTGCGGCCTGCGACGTCACCTTGTTTGATGAACAATTCGTTTTCGTTTTTACAGAGGATCGCCACCGCTCCCGCCTCGCGTGTTGTACTCGCCGGGCCGTATCCGTCGTAAGTCATCGTCTCGAGTGAACTACATGGGATTTGCTGATGCAGGATACAACACTTCAGGCCAGAGCCCCTCGGGGGTGCCCTAAAACCCCTGCGGCAACAGATCTAATACCCCATGCAGACGGTGTGTATATTTCACTTCTCCCTTAGACACAACTAAGACCTCATCCAACCCAGCTTCTATATCCGCTATTCGACAAGTCGTGATCAGGTATCAACCCCTGCTAACTATGTGAACGCTGATGTCCGCCCACCGCCTGCTGTTCCAACGATGGCTATATTATCTCAGCCCCTCACTGTTTATGTGACGCCGGATTCCGAGGGTCCGACGTCCGTTTGGATTGAAGGTGTAGAGGCCGCAAGGGTCGTCACGAACACACGAAGCACCCCACCAGATTTTGCAAGTGGCGACACGTATGTATCGCAACCAAAGAATAACCCCGCCAAACATCTCTAAACGTTTATTTGCTTTGTATGACCAGGTTACAGCTTACCGTCAGCAATGCGGTACCGCGTGCGTGCTTCCCGGTTCTCACAACATGGCGTTTACAACGCTGAGTCCACTTCATTGGCTATAGCGGAAGTCGTAGATCAACATTATTTCCGGTTCTGGCAACAACAAGCTGGGTTTACAGACTGGGGAGTGGGTTGGAACAGCGAAGAGTTCCCCAAGAACAACCCTAGTAACAACGAATACCTTGGCATCGTGACCCGCCCCCCCCTGGCAGTCCATTTGTGAGACGAGATCCATTTTCAACGATTTCCAGCGTATGTTGTGACGCCATGACTGACCACCTCCACTTGCATTATACAGACACCGTACTTGGTTGGCGAGAGTGGTTTTGTTGGTGTCAGTGTCACCTTACTTCCTCCTACCATATGGAGATCCCTACTTACTCTGCATTTAATATTTCTTTTTTGAAGATGTTGCATAACTGTCGACGCAGGAGCTCATCTAAAATGTCGGATCCCGACAAGTCGCGTACGTGACGTACGCGCTCTTTCTATTTCTGTCCTCCCCACTCCGTCCGTCATCATTCCGTTTATCAGTCAGATTTCTAAAACTCCTACACTCAATTGCTCAACCAATCGCGTATGTTCCCTTTCTCGTTCTCCCTTCCCTGTCCCCATTCCGTTCCTCCGGTCCTCGCCATGCCTGCACCACGCACGCGCCGAATGCTGGCCGTATAGCTCACCATTAGTTCCTGTTCTCTACTCGCCTGTCCAACACATGTAGTACAGCTTCCCTCTGGTCTCAAATCCTATCTCTTTTCTCGTCCGTTCCGTCTATGCGAGTCCTCCGTCCTGGCCCGGCGCTAAGTTCCCCGTCGCGTGCCTGTCACCCCTCCTGTGCCGTTTCTCACATCTAAGTACTCTGTGAGCGTGGTGCTGGCAAGTAAACTCGATCACTACGACGGTGGGAGAAGTAGTGGTATACATGCATCTCGTACGTTGTAAAGTTCTCTGCCAGAATCCACCACTCTGCTCCGACAAGGCATTTTGCTTGCAGACGGAGCACTGCCCGGGAACGAGCCTTAACGGTTGAGAAATGAGAAAGGACGGATCGAGAATCGAATAACCTTGAATTACAATAGTGATCCCCACACCTACACGCACGATACGTTTCATCCTAGACTCTAGTGGAAGTACGGTATGATACCCGAGCCCAAGATCCGGACTCGCAGACTCAAGGGTGGGTGGTATTCTTATAGTGGGCAGATTTCCTGCTTACTGACTTCGATGTGATAGGTCCGACATGGTCTGCCCTCCTCCCCCCTTCCGATGGTGTCACCTCTGTCGTTTCAGACGAAGAAATCGTTGACCTGACACTGACAGCCGCCTCTCCCCAGCATGCCGCTCATAATGTGCTATCATTTGCCCAAGAAATAGGCCTGGATGATAATGGTACAGTCGTGGTGGTTCCCTTGGCTGGATGGGGCGACGTCCGCGGACCCGATCTTACGAAGGAGCTTAGAGAGTACAGAAAGCGTCAGGCAGAGAACAACCCCCGGCTTGCAAGGAGCAACCGATGAACAATGTGGAACTTTGCGAATGGACTCGTGTAGGTACTAGGAGCCCCGACACCGGATGTTTCCCGCGCAGCAATCCCATCCTGTGATCTTCCTCATCCCCCTTGAGGCGCACGCACTGTACATGTTATGGGGTAACCTCCGGGTCGTTAAAGAGTATACAACGCTAAAAGTACAAATAGTCCTTAGTTGACGTCGCATGAAAATGACCCTGGAGGACCTACATATGGTGATCTTAGTCAGGTTGTGGCTGGCAATTAGGCCACTGCCGTTTTCCCCAATAGGACCGAGACGATCTCCGCTCACTGACGCAGGAAAAAGGTATTAATCAGTCTGCTGAAATGTAAGCGTACTGGAGGTTACACGTACATCCTGTGATAGGCGCACCCCTTCCAATCGAAAACGTACCCCCGGCTTTGAGGTTGACAATCTGAAGCGTACCATCGGTCGAGCACGTGACCGCCCATGTGCCCTTCGGGGACACCGAGAAAGAGTCGAAGTCTGTGTGAGGCTCGTCGAAATCGAAGGGGAGAGGCTAAGAGACGGAAAGCAATCACGTTAGAGCAAGATAGTGGCTGCGAGATGAGAGGCATACCCATTCTTCTTCACCACCAAACCCACCCGGCCCGCCAAATACCAACGGCATCTGTTCCTCCAACCTCTCCCAATACTTCTTTCCAACCTTCCACAACATCAGGGCTCCGTTATCCCCGGCCACAAACAACTGGGTGGGCCGCTTCATCATCTTCACATCACGTGCAAACCCGTATTGGGTAAAATCCAGCGACTTAACGCAAAGGCCGCTGTGGATGTCCCACAATTGGACGCCCACCCAATCCCCAACGACTGCAATGTGCCTCGAATCAGGGGAGAGGGAGAGGGAGCGGGTGCAGGACCGTCCACAGGGGCTGGTGTTGCAGCTGAATCTGAGGCGGATCCTGTGCGAAGGATGGCTCCAGACAAAGACTATCCCATCTTTGGAGCCGGAGGCAAGAAGGTCTGAGGCACTGTCTACACATGTAATAACGTCTGAATGGCCGCGGAGTGTGATTGGTGGCATCGACGTTTTCAGAGAGGACACCTACCGATGGGAAACTGTTACAAAAGGTCAAAGAGGAGTTGTTGGACCAACCATGACATCGTTCTTATTTCCACTGATGAAGAAGGAGCTGTTGTGGGTAAAGTGCATGTCCCTATCCCGATTTGTGCGCGGAAGTCCCCTAAGATAGCTGCGTCAAGCCAAGAATGGCCGAAGGAAGACTAGCGGAGGCGTACCCTCGTACCAGACTCCCGTCTGATAAACTATAAATTTCTGTCTGGTCGACGAACGAAACAGCAAGTAAAGTCCCGTCCGGAGAAAATTGTGTATCTTGTACGGGTCTGGGTAGGGTGATACGTTCATGTCCGCCCGTCAGTGTTCATCGGCAGGGTAATCAATGGAACGAACACACTGACCGTGAAACATCGAAAGTATTAACTCGTGACAACCGTGTGGCTCTAAAGGTCGAAAGACACCAGTCCATATCAGGTCGTTCCCCAGGTTCACGCTTCCAGCATCTTTCCAGTATCTCACGAACGTGACGTAGTAGGTGCGGCTCTGTGGTCGAGGCCGGGAGGACATTATCCGATATACGTTTGATGATGACGCCAATATTATCGGCGTCGTGGTATGGTCGGAGGCTTGTATATGTCTGCCAAAAGGTCATGAGTCGGTCAGAGACAGGTGACAGAGGAGTTCGGGTCACACCTCGTGCAAAACACATCCCCAAGCCCATACATCGCTCTCAACACTCCGCTTCAACCCTTGCATGACCAGTTCGGGACTTTGATACGCAATGGATCCGCATTGGTTGAATGTAGATGTCGTCATACCCGAAGGCATACTTTCCATGGATCTTGCAAGGCCAAAATCGCACAGCACAGCACGATGATCTCTGGTCACTAGGAAATTGGGCTGAAGCCATGGTTGGTCCGGATCTCTAGCAAGGATTGAGGGATGAATCATACCGATTTGATGTCACCATGACATACAGGGGGATCGCGGGTGTGCAGATAATAGAGAGCCTCGGCCGTATCGATCACCTGTAGAGATAACCATCAAGATAGGTATTGGGGAAACCACAGAACACTGTACCAATTGGGTTCTCTCGACCACGTCAGGTTGAGCGGAGGCGAGATAAACACTTAGATTCCCATTTTCCATGAATGGGGACACTAGCCAGGCTTCGTCTAGGTTGTCGCTAAGATAAAACCCGATAAGAGGCAAGATGTGAGCATGCTGGAGTGATGCCCATGCGACAAGTTCTCTTGTGAGGGCCTATAGACGCAATTTAGTCGACGCGCGCTGCTCTGAATAGCCGGACGTACAATGGCCATTCGCACACATAACCGCCTGTCTGCTGGCACGAATAGCTTCTTGACAGCGACCCTGGAAGAGGCGAACAACCCTTCGTTCATCCGTGCTTGCTGCACAGTGGCGAATCCACCGGTAGCAATGTCTGTTTCATTCTGGCCGAAGTCGAAGGCATTATGCCTCACGCGCAAGTGACTTAGAACAGCAAGGGTGTTTATCTTGAACCATGTTAGCCCTGTAATAGAAGAGGATGATCGAGTACACTCACCAAATCACGTTCGTATGATTCGATGATCTCAGGCGATTCCCAATCGGCGAGTTGGGCGATAGCTTCGCGGAGACGCTCACCGCCCAACGCTGGTTGACTATGTCACCTTTCGAAGTGTAACCAAGTCATGAGTGACATACCCGAGAGAACCCGAAGGCATTCGGTCATTGTAGGGCGACGATCAGGAGCTTTGGACCAACACTGATTGAACAACTCCCGCAAGCCATCCGGACATTCGAGGTCTTCGATTACGGCGGGCAAGCGTCCAGACATAACTTGTTGAACCACTGCGCCATCGAGCTGTGCAGTCTGATATGGGACTCTCGCAAGTACGATCTAGAGGTGCGGTTGAGGAAAAGTGAAGGCAGAGTGTATAACAAGACGAACCTCTAACAACAAACAACCCCACGCCCACACGTCACTCGGAAGACCACGTTCGGCCAGCCCATGGACCAATTCCGGACTGAGATACCGGACCGTACCAGCTTGATGGAATCCAGTCGTCATAATTCCTGTAGGCATCCCTCTCATGTACTTCGCGAGGCCGAAGTCGCACAGCAAAGCGCGGCCGCGTTCATTGACGAGAATGTTCAACTGTGAGGTATCGTGAGTGATGAGAATGTTGCCGACATAGTTCGTGGTGATCGTCTCACCGCCTTGATGTCCCCGTGACAAGTTGGAGGCTGACGGGTATGAAGATATTCTAGACCCTTAGCAGTATCGATTGCCTGCAGGATCAAGGTCAAAAGGTCGAAGTCCATAGCAATGGGCGGATCACGAACCAACTCCAACCGTTCGTTCATATTGTATTCCCTCCGTCGAAGGAACATGTCGATGTTTCCATGACCGATATAAGGCGAGATCAACCACGCGACGGTCCAATTTTTGTCAGTGTAATAGCCAAGAAGGGGGAGGATATTTTGGTGTTTCAGGGCCGCCCAAACCGCCAATTCACGCACGAAAGCCTACCGAGTAATCGTCAGAGCTTTAGTGATTGGGTGCACGAGGTGTACATACAGTGAAAGCCCGTAGTCTCTGGTCCGTGCTGCCCTTGATGGGTAGTTTCTTGACCACCACGGGTTTTCCAGCACTCATCATCGGTACGTAATCCAAGTTTGCTCGACAGACGACACCGGACCCACCAAACCCGATCTCCGGATGTTTTGGAAAGTAAATACGAGACCGCATGATATAAAAGCGAGAGAGCGGTTGGAGATGCTTTGCCTGTTTCACCTATTCAGTATGGTGATCAGAGAACCTGGGCAACGCTTACTAGCTCGCGTTCTGGGCCTGTCGTGAAGGTAGCCCAAAACGAGTGCAAGTTCTGCAGAACCTGATGAGAGCGACGGGGTGGCATATTGGTGGCTCCAAACGCAAAATTACAGCTTTTATTGATAGAGGGAGGGACCCTTCTGGAACAAGTGATTTGTGACCAGCCTGTAGGGCCTTATCTGATCAAGGCGAGCGATAAGCACCTCGACAAGGGAAAGGCCAAGGCTATGGCCTACTTACAGCAAATAAAGACGTGCTCCCATATGGAAGGCTCAAAACCTTTGGCACTGGAATAGCGCAGGCGGCAACCTTGTAGCTACCGCTGATATGTATCCATAAGATCTACTCGACAAGAGCCTTATGACAGTCTGTATTATGACAGTCTGTACGCATAGATGCCCGAATCAAGGCGACACAGGCTGCTACATCGAGAGAGAGTTTCCCGGATGTGTTTTTTTTTTTTTTTTTTTTTTTTTTTTTTTTTGGCGTGCGAAGGACAGGAACTCGAGACCGAGTACCGGCCTTAGGAGATAATATACGTAGCAAGGGGGGGGGGATAAAGAAGGTTTTGG
>WSTW01000233.1:0-28132 GCA_019632305.1 Tulasnella sp. 403 | reverse complement strand
GCGGGGGCGTCGTTCCCCGTGTCGAGGATCAGGACGTTCACGTTCAGAAGGGACGCAGCAGCACCCAGCATTCGGCCAAGTTGGCCGCCGCCTGAACACTGTCTCGTTAAGATACATCCTGAAATACGTTGGTTGGTATGACCCCATACCTAATATGCCCACCACTCTTTGATCCATCGGTGTCGTCGCGAGTAGTAGTCAGGATCGGGAGGTAATAAGGGTCTCGAAGGTTTCAAGCAGTTTTGATGATGACTGAACGCCGCACGTGATGTGATCGAGGGTAAGCATTGTGCCTGCAAATTTTCAGTTATTTCCGCGGGCCTATTCACAGCAACCGACATGCCAAAGCAACATATAGTTAATGCCAAACGCAACCGACGGAAACGGAAGAGAAAGGTGGTCTCGGAGTCATCGTCCAGTTCGTCGTCGAGTTCAAGTTCGGAAGACGAGCAGCCGCCACAGATTGGAACCCCACCAGCAACGAAGCAGACGACAAGTTCGATCCAGTCTGCCTCTTCTTCCTCCTCTTCCTCTGACTCCGACTCTGATGCTCCTGCGCCTCGTGAGACGACCGCCCGAGGCCCTTCGACTACGACGAAACCAGTTACGACTGGTTCTGGGAATGACGACGGTTTGATACATCACGACGAAGAGTTGTCTTCAAGATCTCCATCACCAGAAGCAGAACTTCCTACCCTATTATCCCCGAAGACGGATGGGTCTAATAAAGTGCGGGAAGAAAAGGAACGGCTACTCAAAGAACGCTTTCGCAAGCTGTACATGAGTACACTGGCAGAAGAGTTCAAGGATGACTTAAACAAAATACGCAATGTAAGGCCATTGTTATTACTGCTGTTAGAAAGACTAATCCTTCGTCCCAGGAACCTGATTTGACCCAGTCCCGTCTCGCCATGCTTATTGATGCTCTTGGTGTCGCTGCAGATGGGTTCACATCCTCTGCTGGGCAGAATGAAGATGGAAATCCCAATGACGTAAATGAGATGGAGCTTGTACTGGAGGCCGCCGAACTGCAGCAAACACGGCAATGGTGCGTTGTAACCTCTGGCAGGCGTGTCTCATCTAAAAGCTTACTGTTTATAGACGACTCGTCATACGCTACACAATGCTTGGTATATTTTGTACTACTATCACGTTATTTGCATCATCACCACCAAACCTCACTCGTTCCGGGCGGCTTCTTCCATTTGGGCTCTCCACCGCCGCTGAATGTCAATTGTTTCCTTGAAGATGGAGTACTTGGCCTCCAACAATCTCTTGTCTCTCGCACCTGCTGACGGGACAATTTTCCGACCCGACTGCGTCATCTCCACCATGATCTCCCAGAGTCTCTCCTTCTCGATGCTGCTGATCTCGTCGACTCTGCTCTGGCTGAGGAACAAATCCTCTCCAGCCACTTCTTTTGCGTGCAGGCGAGTGACTTCGGCTGCAAAGCGGCCCAGCATAGCGGCCCCAATGACGACAGCGGCAGACGGTGAACGGGGAAGAATGACGGGGACATTAGAGACGTCGGCCATCAATTGCATCAAGGGAGTGTTCTTGGCTTGGCTACCTGAGGGCAGATTTTTGTTTAACCAGCTGGCATACCTTCGCCAAAACGAGGGCCTTCGTACCGCTCATGTATATGCTGTCGATCTTATGACCTTTTCCGTTCATTTCGTCCAAGATGTGGCGCGTCTGGAGTGCTATTGCCTCAAGAGTAACATTGAACTTGATGGCCAAGTCGGACAATGATGAATCGAGTGCAAGACCTGTCATCGAGCCGCGCATTCGAGAATCCGCCAACGGAGATCGGTTACCTGGAAAACCCTAGTATCAGTACCCCGACTCCACGCCAAGAGATTTATCGCTTGCCGTGAAAATCGGGATACATGTGAAGATCCTTGGTGAGTCCAGTCAAAGATTCGTTTAGGCCATTCGTTGACGCCGCCTTTCTGAGGTCCTCCAGCTGTTGTGCAAGGATATCATAGATGCTTTCATCTTTTTCCTTTGCCAACTCCTGCAGCTTATTGTAAGCAGGGTGGCTCGTTATGATGAAATCTATCAGCTGGACGCCGTGATACGATGTCGGCGTCAACGCTACCGGCTATGGTGCCACGCAATACCCACCTGCCCAGTGGCACTCTGCCCGCCTTCATTCATCCACCAGCCGGGGAACACGGCATTCTGCCAGAATGTGGATCAGCAAGTCGGGTGGTGGTTTTAGTAAATTTGGTGGAGTTGACACCTTGTAGGGACCCCAAACCCCTGGCACGAATACTCCTTCGGGACTTTGGGCTAGATGACAAGTCGACGTACCAGCGACGAGGGCTAGCCTATGGGTCGATTCTTGAATCGATGGGTGGGATGACAGTTCCCCATCTTGGGTTGTACGAAACCTTGCTGCTACTGTACCAATCCAGCCCGCGTAACTGCAGGAGACGATATCAGCCGCCATATATCGGACGATCATGCTCTTACGCGTCGATGACACCGCTACCAACTGGAGTGCCTTCGAGAAGACCGAGATCCGCCGCTGCACCTTTGGACAGTCCTCGTCCCACAGGTAAACCGGCGGTGAGGACGATTCCTTCCCTTTCAGGTCCGTTTCCTCCGATTCTGGTCGCATCCCTTGCGAATTCGTCCAGACCTATCTGTGTGAAGAACCTCGGATCGAATCCCTTTGAAGTCTCTGTCGCTCCCGGAGGTACATACGACGTCTTGCAAACGAGAGAGCAGTTGGATCTTATTGCCGAACCTGTCGCTTTGTACGTGACTGAACATAAGCATAAAGACGCATCAGGTTGTGCATTCTTTCAAGCTAGTCGGAGCGTACGGTAATCTGGTAGGTCAAAGAATTGGCATCTCTCAAACTTCTCCGGCGGCATGTGTTTCTTGAGCCAGAGAATCTTCGGAATCTCCATTTCGAGCTAAGATACATGTGAGCCGATCACCCGGCAAACGTCAGCTGGAATGACGCCAATGCTCAGCTAGAGAAATGACATGCTCACACTCATCGTCCCCCCTACAAAATCCAATACCTCCGAACCCGTCTTGTTTATAACATTAGCCTCCTCCTCGGCTCTGTGATCTGCCCAAAGGACAATGTTGCGATGACCAGGATCTCCTAGTTGTTCTTCCACGCTGACCGATATTGGTTGGCCTTGGAGATCCGTGACAGCCAGGGAGCAAGTCGCGTCGAACCCAATGCCCATCACTTGTTTTGGACCAACGTTGGACTTGTCAAGGACCTCCCGAACGCAAGAGCAAATCTGTTCCCATATATCACTGGTTGACTGTTCGAATATAGCCGAATCTTTTGGAGATCGCCAGGTCTGGGTGGCGTGAGTGGCGGACGCGATGACCTCGCCATTATGAGTGAGCAGAGCTGCTCGAGCAGACCCGGTGCCAACGTCGATGCCGACGTAGTAATCAGAAGTGTCGTGCATGATGGTGATGGTGGAGAAAGGTCGAGAGACTGTCCGTTGGCCCCTATGCACGGTTGGCGGATCCGAAAGCGTTGGAAAGGAGCGTCATCCCAGTCGGGGCCGGTTTGCCTAATACGGCGTGGGAAATGCTCGGTAATGCAACGTGATATCTCGCAAGGTCGCCGACCGCCTTGGTTTTCTGATTTCGTTCCAGACCGTCGACATGGAACCGCAGGTATCTGACAAGTCCGTTGATCGAGAAAAGGTAGAAACAAATATACTATTAATTACTCAAGTCTAACCATTACTCCTTTCAGACTTGTCCTTTCTTGCTAAGGACGTTTGTCAAAGTGAACGGATTCCATCCAATCGCGCTCTTCGAAGACAACAGACTTCCGGTAGAGGACGAACACCAGATATACACATGGTACGGATACTGGAGTACTACTTCCGAGGTTACAAAGACTAAACAACCCGCTGGCTGCCTAGGAAGGATGCCACACTCCGCGAAGTGGTTACATATCTGCGAAGTTTGCCGCCAGGAGCGCTAAGCCTAACTCTTCGACATCCTGCAGCTCGTTTCTCATTCAAGCTCGTATTTCCGGATGCGACTAGTCGGGGGCAGATGGCTACAAAAGAACTTGGAACGGTTCACGCCAGAGACCTCATCGACACTTCTCAGTTGAAACCTGAGGAAGAAGATACGGCGGCAATGGAAGTGGACCAAACCACGACAAAAGATTGGAAACCGGATGATGGTCGAACATTGGAAGAACTTCGCGTTATGGCTGGTGACTGGCTGCTCGTCTGTGTTCACCTGCCCCAAAAGGCGATGGGCATGGCCATCGCTGGGGCTGCGGGTAACGCACCTACACTTCCGACCAATGCTCCATCTGGTTCTCGAGTGGGTGGACGAGGTGCTGCTGCTTCTGCCGCCTGGGCCAGCGGTCCAAACTCTCGTGGTGGCGGTAGAGGCGCTCCACAGGCTGAATGGGGTCGCGGTCGTGGCAGCGACCTCGCGTCTGGTGGTCACTGGAGAGGCCGCGGCGGTGCTTCAGGTGTTGGGCGTGGCTCTTCTGCGCGAGATGGTGATCGTGACCGCCCTGGTCCCCGGGATAGACGCCCTTCACCATCCGGAAGGGACCGAGACCGTCGACCATCGCCGACAGGTCGTGATCGGGACCGCGACAAGTACCGATCCAGGAGTCGCTCTCGTTCCCGTTCCCCGCGTTCTCGGTCTCGTTCTAGGTCCCGCTCACCTCCAAGGAGGCGGCGGGATTAATCTTCATACTGCTGGCGTGTCTCGATTGTGTACCATTGTCTTGTATAACCTGCATACTCTGGCCAGGGCGCCAGAGCACGCCGCCAATACAAATGCACGCTACCAGTGAATCTATCTTGGATTACAATATCCTACTTGATCCCTTGGCCGTACACTTCTATACAGCGCCTCTCGAAAGCCTCCACCATCTGCTTTGATACCCCTTCGAAGACTTTTGACGCCAGGCTTGCGTGAATCGGATTGGCAAACGCGTAACTCAGGTTTATACTAAGAAGGGTGGGCCCAGAATCTGTATCACTCGACAGGCCGTCAGTCTTCTTTGTGGCAATTCCCTCTTTTGTTGGGTGTGGAGATGTGGCCGAGGCCGGTTGAAATCTCCAAGTTGTCGTGAGGGTTTTGAAGAGGTTCGAAGAGCCAATGGCCTTTGAGGTGTAAGCACAATGGTACGATCAATTGACAGACAACATGGACTCACTTCGACCTTCTCAAAGGGCGTGCAGGTGACCTTGCTCACATAACTTTCCTCAAAAGCGAGGAACCCGACCGTAAGTTCCGCGTCGACAGTGTATGGCGATACGTTAGTGTCGCTCCCAGAGGGAAGAGAGGACAGGACGCGAGAACGCTTGCAGAATGGCAAAAAGCGGTGGTAGGAATCAACATCCGACACCAACCGGTACAGTTCACGTTGCGAATACCTAAACACGAGAAGAGTAATGGACGTGAATAGCCTATAGAAAACAGACTTACCAGATTCACTCACGGCATTATCTTTCGTTCGTGGTAGGAATGGGGAACGTCATTGCCGCTCCCATTTGTACCGAAAGGCGACAAATTTGGAAAGTCGGGGAGGGAAAATAACGAACGTCGCAGTGGGTATTTGGTAGATGTCCTAATGCCCCGGGAGAGTCCACTTAGCATTACTCTTCATGCAAGCTTTTAGACGGTTGGTGTGATGTTCGAACGAAAACTAGACGCTTGCTTATGTCAACTTCTCACACCGAGAACGTCGTTCACTCCCGTCCCGCGCCCGCAAAGGGACTGCACCAGACGCCATCCATAGCAAATGTGGTTACGCCTTTTCGCAGCTTTGGGGTCTTGGCATGTTGGTCGATACAGTTATACGGAAAAGCCCGAGATTCGCTTTCGAAGCTGTTTGAACCATCCCAGTTGATGAGAATGATCCCATTCCTGAACCGTTCGCAAAGCAAGAACTCTACTGCCTCGTGGAGGACTACACGCAGACTGCCAAGAGTGCGATATTCTGAGCAGGATTCAATGGAATGGAGGTCCACGCCGAGAATGGTGACAGTGAATCATTCTTGCTGTGACGCCCCGTGGGGCACCACTGACGCCATCACTCAAGTTGTAGGTCAGTTCACCTCTTCTGATACAAACAATCGTAATGACAAGTTTGGTGGAAGCGTTGAGAACCGAGCTCGCTCCTAATGGTACCAAACTAGGCGTGAGGGGTGAATCGAAAATCCTTTCTACACCGTAGATGGATTCTGACGCCTTTTGACAGTGCCACCCGGTGCCAACCTAATACTGGGGATTAGTGACCGCTTTCAATAACTCGAATATCTCAGCCTTATCGAAAGCCGAGGTTCTGGAGGCGTTGTCCTAACTCCTGACATGTTGCAGTCTCTAAGTTTCGCCCGTCGGATCTGGAATGAAGATGAAACAAGACCATTACTATCTCGAGGTGAGTAGACGCCTGCCTCCGCCGCTCAAGTTGTCGCTGAGCGTGGTGCAGCCGTATCATTTGGGCGAGACTACTGGTCAACCCTGATTTACCTGTATGTGCACCCTTGGTCGATAGTTCCCTTCAACTGATTACTCTGCAGGATATATGGATCTTCCATTCGCATATGTAGATGAAGCCGTGAAACCACGTGCTTGAATTCATCGTGAAAGGAAGAAGCATTTCAACAGGGTGGAGGAGCGTACTGGGCCCTCACTAAGCTGGAACACGACACGCTTGTTGCTTTTCATTCGGGGAGATGCAACCTCTCCGTTGTGGGGTAGACACCTGTCGGGACAACGTTGAACCGCATCTTATCCTCCACCTTGTTCACTAAGCCAGACGGGTGAATGGATCATTCTGAAGACCTTTTTAGTGCTGGCCGACGCTGTTTGCCCAACAAAATGACCCATTGCATTTAGAGACCGACCCTCTCCAAACCTTCAGCAGGAACAATCCGTTATCGTCAAGTATCGGTTTCAGCGGAGTGTACAAACGGACGATGGCTACGACGCTCTTTACACCGCTGAAAGTGGGCAAAATGACTCTTGCCCATCGGATCATCATGGCGCCGTTAACCCGGTTCCGTGCTGACACAGATTCTGTGCACCATGAAGTAAGTGGTCACTGATGTGGTGCCTATCGAACTGCCCTGACGCCGCCTGGCTGCAGATTGCTGCTGAGTATTATGCTCAACGTGCGAATCCCGGCGGTTTTCAGATTGCAGAGGCCACGTTTGTAAGCGAAGCGACAGGAGGACTATTGTGAGCGGCATCTCAGCCATAGCCTCGAGACCTGCCCAAGGTTATTCTCTGACATTCCCAAGGCATATGCCAGGGATTTATACCCCCGCCCAGATAGATGGGTGGAGGCGCGTGACGGACGCTGTCCATGCCAAAAGAGGATATATCTTCCTGCAGCTCTTCGCTTCGGGACGGGTAGCTGACCCCCGGGTATTGAAGGCCAAGGGTCATAGATTCCTTGCAGCCGGAGATATCCCAATGGAGGAGGGTGGTGAAGCCCCAATGCCCATGACCAAAGAAGATATTTACGAGACGGTCGACGCGTTTGGACAGGCCGCAAAGAACGCCGTATTCCGCGCCGGCTTTGATGGGGTAGAGATTCATGCAAATAACGGCTGTCGTGAGTAGGCTTCATTCTCATCCGGGACCGGTATATTTATTATTTGTGGCCAGTGATCGACCAGTTTCTTCAAACGAAATCTAACAATCGCCAGGACGAGTTTGGCGGAAGCATAGGCAATCGGGCGCGGTTCCCACTTTTGGTCAGTCGTGCCTTGGTGATTTTACTGGATAGGTTGTTGAGTTTTCGCTGTGTGCGAAGATTACCGAAGCGGTGACATCCGCAATCGGCGAGGAACGCACCGGCCTTCGTCTGTCCCCTTGGAGCACATTCTTCTCCATGAGAAGTACGTCTCCTGCCATTAGTCGGGTTCCTAGGTCTGACTGGTGCTGTCAGTGCCCGATCCAATCCCCACATTCGCCCATGTGATCAAGACGATCCGTGATCGCTTCCCCCGCTTTGCTTACATGCACCTCACGGAAAGTCGCATTACAGGAGATGAAGACTCAGAAAATGGCACAGAAAGTCTGGATTTTGCAAGAGCTATCTGGCAAGAGAAAGGCGAGCGCCCGTTCTTAGTGGCAGGAGGGCACACACCAAAAACAGCGGCGGAGGTTGTAGAACGCCACGGAGGAGCTGTCGCCTTTGGGCGTTACTTCATTGCAAATCCAGATCTACCTGTGAGTCAGAGTGCATGAGTGCGCGCTTCGAGGATTTGGCTGAGCGGACCACCCGTTTGCACACCAGTTGCGCATCAAACACAACATACCTCTCAATGGCTACAATCGGAACACATTCTATACGCTGGGCCCAGATGCTAAATCAGGTAAGAGTAACGTGCCTCGAGTTCGAGAATGGGTCACGGCTGATCTAGCGATTCAAGGTTATATCGACTATCCATTCGCCTCTATCTGATAAACTCAGAGACTGCAGCTGATGTGGGTGTATAATAGAGTATACTTTTGGGGTGTGCCCCGAGAACATTTGAGAACTGTTGTAATATTCTCCTTAGAACATAGGAGTGTGGTGGGTGGTGGGTGGCTATTTACGAGTTAAAGCGGAGATCGAACTCCGTGAGCGATATCAGCGCGAAGCACTTGTCACGGCTTAATCATCATTAGACTTCCAACCACTGCGCTCTGCAAAACCCCGCCCCGTTTCTCGAAATCGTACTCCGTCAACCAAGGTTGAAGGAGGTAGTCGTAGCTGGAAGCCGGGAAGTTCGTGTGAAGAAGTGTGTGTCGATTAGGTCAGTCCAACGCCTCCAGTGTCGGTACTGTGTCATTCACATGTCGTGCTGTCTGACGCCACAGAAGCGAAAAGTAGGAATTAACGTGTTGCTAGAGCAAGAACTCGAAGTCCAAATGTCGTTCCATTCGCGTAAAGGCTGCTACAAGTGCGGGAATCGTGAGTAGACCCCGTCTACATTACGCGTATGTCGTCAATAACCTCAACTCCTATTTCACCTGAAGTCGGCCACATTGCTGAGAGCTGCACGGCGCCTGAACGTCTTTGCTATAACTGTCGACAGACTGGGCACGAATCCGCCAATTGCCCCAGTCCCCGCAGCGTTGCGGCTAAACAGGTGTGTGACCACGGCTCAGGGTCAGGCCTTTTTATCTCGTCAGGCCGTCTCAATCAAGCTGTCCTCAACAGTGCTATTGTTGCGGGGGAGTCGGTCACATCCAGGCCGATTGTCCTAACTTAAGATTTCAGTCCGGCAAGAAATGCTATGTATGTCATTATGCACTTTTGACGTGCCAAGCTAACCCCAAGACGCGTTACGCAGAATTGCGGCCGATTTGTACGTGTAATACGATAACTTCTGAGGTTTGTCGCTGAGCCACTCCTTGTAGGGCCACATCGCGAGTGCTTGCAACTCCTTTTCTGGCGGACACCGAGGAGGCTTCGGCTTCCGTAACGCTGGTCCGACGCCTGGACCCGGCAAGCAGGTCACTTGCTTCCGCTGCGGTGGGAGTAACCATATAGCAAGGAACTGCTTGGCCGACTCGTCAACCGTCGCCGCACACGCTGCAACCAAGCCTCCCAAGACTTGTTACAAGTGCCAGTCTGAAGGTCATGTGAGTCACGAATCGCAAAAACGTATTAGCTATTGGCACCTGACGACCCGGTGCACAGCTTGCTAAGGATTGTCCAGAGAACGAGAACCCCCCAGCTGCCGATTTTGCCGCCGTTGCCTAGTAGCAACATCTCCACGTCCTATCTTGTGCCACTATGTAGAACCATCCCGTCTCAACCGTATCCTTCCGTTCCCCTTGTTTGAAGAAGTTGTACATTTGACAAGTGAGGAATGTATGGCATGTTCCAGACAATCGCATGAACACGACCACCACGCTGGAAAAACGGTTCATGGACTCTATTTAGGACAACAAGCTGACGATATGTATACAACACTAGCGCATGAGTCAAAAAAAAAAAAAACCGAGGAAGAAATGCAGGATGTACATCCGAATGTGCCAAATTAAAGCCAATATGTTACCCCCAAGAAAGACCCAGATAAAACCAAGAGTATCGGAACCAACCAAGACCAGGAAAACCGATGAACGAAGTGAACACTGGGAATAAGGTAGATGGACGTGTATGTGAGGGGGCATGGCAATTGAGAGAAAGGGACGGAACCAAGGAGAATAAAATTGGTATGGGTGTATAGGAAGATTTGAGTGTGCTGGAAGAGTGTATCGTGTGTTGGCGTTGAAGGATCGATCGTAGGTATATTCAAAACATCGGGCGGAGGGGGGGGGTCATCGAGGTCGCGGTCTAGCAAGCCAATCGTCCAGCACAACGACAACCACTAGCGGCGCCGCAGCCATCCAAATGAACCAACCCCCTCCTAGCCACCATCAGGGACCCCAGTCGCGACGGACTTCGGCGGCTACGGGTTCTGACGGGCCAGCAGATGGTGGAGCCATCGGGATGGCTGGGGTCTGGACGTCGGGCTTGACAGCATCCTCGGCGATGGGAGGAATGCCGTCCAGAACGCTCTCGATAGAGGTAGAACTGCTACCAGAAGATTTGGCAGCCTCACCGAGAATAACTGGTGGAGCGTTGGGCGAAGGGTCATTGAGCTTGGCCTCTTCCTTCGCGGCAACCTCGATATGTCGTCGCAAAGCATCCTCACCGCTGACGGATGAAGTCGGTATACGTGGGCTGACGAGAGGGCTGAGAAGTGATTCTTCAGCTTCCCTGCTGGGATCGCCTTCCGAAGGTTCGATCAATTTATCTGGCTTTAGAGTCTTGACGATTGGAATCTCAGGCGTTGAAGGAGGTTGCAACTGAAGCGTGGGTCGTCCGGTAGGCTTTTCCGCAGGTCCCGGTGACGAGGCGCGAGAGGAAGGAAGTTTGAGCTGAGAAGCGACAAACCTGCTTTTGGCATTCTGGCTTGTAAATGAGCGGGCGGTGGCGGGATCCTGGAACATCTCTAATGCCTTGATAGAGCCCCATTCGATGATCTTAGTGTTGAGCCAATTCATCGAGACGGGCTTTGTCAGAAAGTCGTTGCACCCCGCAGCTAGCGCGGCGACTCGATCACTCTTCAACGATGACGCCGTGAGGGCGACGATGATGACCGAAGACCGATACGGAGAATGCGGTGCGCTGTTACTGGTTTTGAGGGACTCAGCAACTTCTAGGGGTGGCGTCGAGGGGAAGGTTCCGATATTTCGTTCTATCGCGCGAATCTCCTTCGTGGCCTCGATACCATCTTTGACAGGCATCTGGATATCCATCTACAACGGGGAATGCATAAGCACGACATTTCCACAGTCAGGAGAATTACGGACCAAGATCAGGTGATAGTTCCCGCTCCGCCACTGGTCGATCGCTTCCTGCCCATTCTTTGCCGTTCCGTAGTTGATCCTTTTGCGCTTCATGAATGTGGTCAAGATGGTTTGATTGATGGGGTTATCTAAGATCAAGAACGCGTCTGAGAATCAAAATAAAGGGTATAACATTCCGAGGCGTACCTTCAACAATGAGCACGTTGATTGGAGGAACGATGCTCCCATCCGCCCCAGCTTTGACTTTCTTCAATGGCGAGATCAGCGCCGCCTTTTCCCGGGCCTCAGCCGACAACTTCCTGCCCGTGCCTGCCTTTCTCGAGGGGCTAGGGCCAATTCCGGGAGAAACTCGCTGAGGCGTATCCGATATCGAAGCCCTAGGACTCGACCCAGAAACATCCGCCAGAGATGGTCGCGCAGGCCTTTGTATGGTCTCACCAGCTTGCCCCAGGGACTTCGGCGCTGTTTCGGGCTGACCCGATGCAGACGTCTTTCGACGTGCCAAGAGTTCCTTTGTTGCTACTGGAAGGACCAAGCGGTTGGAAGGCACCCTCACAATCGGAGGACGCCCAGGGTCTTCACCATTTGTCGGAGAACGTCTGGGACTTGTCGGTGACGTGGGAGACGCACGAGGTGGTGCATTCGGCGGTTGAGTATCCGAGCCTGCACGGAACCTTCCTGGAGTTGGAACAACTGCTCCGGGAGTGCCGAGTGGCGTAATATTGGCGATGGCTGAATCGATACCCATGGTGGAGTTGGAGCGGCCTTGTCTAGACATTGCAGTAGAACGCGCATCGCCGGTGGGGTCTGACGTAACCGAGGTGGCGCTACTACCCCTTCGGGCATCCTTTGGTGGGTGCTGTGGTTGGAAGAAAATACCGGCCAGCTTTCCATCCGGGCTGTGGACCAAGACACCAGCCGAATCTGCTATTTGCCCTGCATCTACCGAAAAATATTCGACCGCCTCACGACTTAGAGGGGAGGGCGGATGTGGTGTGTAAAAATGACCCTGACCAGAATATGTCATTGGGACAGCTTGGACCGGTCCGTTGCTGTGGTGGCGCTCCTGCTCGGCGGGGTAATCTTTCGGAGAGTGCCGATCTCCGACGAGCCCAAGAGTAGGTAACCTAGACGAAACAGACGAAACAGAACTAGGGTTTGATGTGGCTGATCCCGAGGAACTTTGTCGGGCAACTACAAGTCGACTTCCACTCTCCGGCACGGCATCGGCAGTGGCTCCCGGAGTTCTTGGTGGCCCATCAGCAAACGTCCAAGGCCCCACGCGATGCTGGCCCGTAGGACTCATCGGCGTTGTTGCTATTGGCGCAAAGTATGGATCTACGTAGGGCTTCCGGACTGCGGTGTGGAGTGCGGTCAAGAAGCGCCGTGGACCCGCTGGCTTGGGTATGACTAGAACGTCGGGAATGACGCTTGCTATATTCCACGTCCCCGAAGGAGTACTCGCAACGGTATCGGTGTACAGGGTTGCCTGGATAGTATCCTGTACGGTCTTGTACTTCGCGAGACTAGTAAAATGGACCACAACGACCTGTAGTGGATCAAAATCGCATTTGGTATCATCGGTCTCAAGGGAAGACTCCTCGATAGTGCCCGGTATTGAGGGGTGAGCGACGGCAGCAAGTCGTATGGAAGGCGACGAACGAGGACGGTGGTGCAGGCTAGGACGCTTCTTCACAGATTTGACAGTTTGGGGAAGACTTGTGGGTTTCAAACGCGCCTCTGCTAGTCGTCGAATCTGCGCAAGTCGTCGACGTAGGATGTTTACATCGTCATCAATGATGATGAAGGATGTCCCAGCAAGTTCTCGGGACTCCGTGCCGGTAGGAGCTTCCGTCGTCTCGACCTCTAGCGGATCTCGCTTGGCTGATCCTGGTGCATCGGGTCTTTCAGACTTGGGTGTGGACTTGGGAGTCTCCGTCCTTCCCGAATCAGCAGATGATGTACGCGGTAAGGGAGGGGCTTCGCTGATTGGAGAGACAGGCGTTTGAACGTCGGAGCCTGCGCGCGATCTTGACCTTGAGCTGACGGACCCTGTCCTGTTGGAGACCGCATCTTCGGATTCATCCGAAGCGTCCCAGTTATCGTTTTCCGCGCCATCTCCATGAAAGGATATATGGCTGACGTCCATACCCCACGCCGTCAAGTAACTCGTAAGGTGATGGGCGAAAGAACTGCTCTCGCAGGCGTGAAAGACCGCTTTCTTTCCTTTTAAACCACCACGTCCGTCGTCAGCGTCAGATGCCACAAACGATGCTAGTTCGTCAAGCGTCGGTTCGCCGGCAACGCTGCCGTCGTGCTTCGACTTTGGGTCGTCATCAACCAATGGAAGAAGTTCGGGTGTCGCAGAGCCGGGTGAGAGGAGAACGGAGAACTCCACAGTTCGACTAGACCGCGGAGAGGAAGCTGATGAGGGTGTTACGTCGGTCTGAAGAGTAGCCCGAACATGACGAAGGAGCCGACGAAGGATCAGAGTATTGAATTCTGGATGAGGACGGGGTTCCGAAGGTTCTGGAGGTGGTCCATCATCTTGGGGAAGCGATGGGGACGCAAATTTGTGGGTAATCTCGACCGTGCACATCAGAGGATCGTCACTGTCCACAGAGGTAGCAGGAGAGGTGATATCGGAAGTGGCGGCATCTTCCTTCAGGAACCGTGCTGCGTTGGGGGACGAGATGTACAGTCCGACTTCAATCTCATCCCTCGGCCGAGAGGCCATAATGATCTGACGAATGACCTAAAGAAAACGTAATGAATGTTTAGTCGAAATACCGATAGTCGGAAGAACCCTTACATGGCAAAGTGCATATGAAATACCGCATTCGTCTCCCCGGACGTGGACGTGCTTCATGCCGACATCAGAATGGAACAACACGAGATCAACGCCGGCTTCGGCTGCCATGCCGCTAAGGACGTCCCCAACACTTTGCAGGACTTCGCCAATGTCAAAATCATCAGACGCGAGGGAGGAAGGATTGGTAGCCAGTATTTGTTCCCCATCACCAGCTAAACCATACGCTTGGATAGGAGGACTCGGCGAGTGTAAGTCGGCCTCTGTTTGTAAAGTCTCTTCTGGGAGTATTTCAAGTTCTGGAGTACGTTCGGGTGTGGAGAAGGCGGAGAGGTTGGCGGACATGTAATTCAAATTTTTCATTGTGGTCAGGAGTGCCGCAACTGAGGGGGTAGGGAGTTGTAGCGTGCAGCCGGCGAGTTGCTCTTTGGCTGGATCAAGGACATGAGGGGGTGTGACATTGATAAGGGTTTGGATGACCATTTGGACTGAATCGGCGAGTTCTAAAGCGAGTTCATGGAGATGATTTGTGACCGGTGGGGGTGGTGGAAACGACCGCCTGGCAGCGACAACAACGGAGGCAGGAGCATCATTGACGTCTTTTCGACTTGGGTGGCGGAGATGTTTCAGCTGTGCTGGAAGAGGGGCGGAGAAGGCTCTAGAGAAGCGGGGGGGAGGACGGGACCGTGGCTCCTCGTCTGACCGGACGCTCAGATTGTCATCAGGAGACGACGCTTTGGCTTCCGCAGCATTGTCATCCTGGGACATAGGGATAGTGTCAAAAAACGGATTTGTGGAGGGAGGCGTGTGCTGAGAAAAGTCCAGAATTGCCTGGGGTGCAGACGGAATGGAGTGAATCGGCGGGTCTTCCCCGGCCGGCCATGTCAGTTGGAAGGTAGAGGACGGGGCTAGAACGGGTTGTTGAGTTATGATGTCAACGGGCGTCTCTGTGCGTGGAGACGTCTTGGGCATGGCCTATCTTTCGCCCGTCGAAGCACCAAGTGGTGCGGAGACAGCGAGCCTCTCGATGTCGCCGGTCCAGGATGGAATGAATTTCAGTCTGAACTGCACCAGAGACACTATATATCAACGTACCCAACAAAGACCCAGACTGAGATCCAGCAACCTTGGGAACGACGGGGCTTTTCCAGAAGGATCCTAGGTGCGGATGTTGCTGCCGTCGAAAGAGCCAGACCGTGGGCTAGAATAACCGCGTGGAAGCCGTGGCAGTGGTGATAACTCCTGTTGATGGACAGGACTAGGTGTCTCCCTCAGGTTCTCCTCAGAGACGACGATGACGCTCCAGCAACCCCACCGCCAACGGGCAGTGTCGAAAGCGGTTTCACGGGACGATGGCAAGACACGCAGAAACTCCACGAGGCCATAACCTCTATAGTCACATTCAACTCCTCGTGCCTGACGTCCAAGTCATTATGGAGTACGTCCCCCCTCCAGAACAAGAAGAGGAGCATTTGAAATGGATGGAAGCTGCTATGGAGATGGCTCAAGAAGCAATGGATGCTTCGGAGGTACCGGTAGGCTGTGTCTTTGTGAGGGATGGCAAAATCATTGCCAAAGCACGGAATCGGACGAATGAACTGAGGAACGTAGGTGGGCCGCATCTCTATCATCATTCGTTGGTCTAACATGAGCGTGTTGCAGGCTACACGGCATGCTGAATTTGAGGCTATAGACGCCATCCTGCAGGACCGGGAACTGACGCCCGATCCCACTCCGCAGTACCCTCTGTCTGACACCACACTATATGTGACCGTCGAGCCATGCATAATGTGTGCATCCGCTCTTCGCCAGCTTGGCATCAAGGAGGTGTATGCTGGGTGTGCGAATGATCGCTTTGGTGGCTGTGGTAGCGTGTTGAATGTCAATACGTGAGTAAGCCCCCGGCTGCACGACATCCAGCATGTTGACAGAACGTAGTCTGGACCACCCAGCGCATCCGAGCTACAAGGCGATGTATGGCTACAAACGCGAGGACGCCGTCATCATACTACGCAAGTTCTATGTTACAGAAAACAAACTTGGTGAGATTCTTGTGAGGCAAATCCATTCCCATCGCATTAAAGTCCCTTTCTCTTGCTTGAAAGCGCCTGTACCAAGGTCCAAGGCAAATCGTGTCCTCAAAACAGAAGTTGCTCCCCCACCTCCGCGGCGAGAAAGCGAGGCAGTAAAACAGCCGTCCAGTACGAGTACCCAGAACTAGAAGGGAGACTCATGAAAGCACTATACGAGGTTATGCTCGACCGACAGAGACTTCCTATATTCTATCGTGCTCGGAATGTCTTTCTGCTGATCCAGGTGGTAATGTCACCACTTTCACCGTTCAACCACCCATTCCGGGGTGTCACGCAGTATCCACATTCTTATTCCCGTGCGTCAGCTACTTCCGCGCGCTTCTCATTGCCAAGCCAAGTGCTGCACCAGACTTCTTCAACACGAGATTGTCTTTGGGCGGAACCCTATGGATGCGACATCCGAGACCTCTACTCCAACATTGCCTTGGCACGACACGGATCTCTGGTCAACCTGAGGGACGGAATGGCTTGGCTTTTTGAAATTGCTCAACATCGGGGATGTGCCCCCACCGCAACATTCGCCGAACCGTGTGCTGGAGATGGGTTGCACGCCATCGAATAAAACAACCCGGGCTGATACCAATCACTCTCCTGATCATTTTGGAGGATCCGAAGCGTGCTTCAATGGCGGGCCTAGTCGCACAGTGGCCTTCTGTTCCATATGCTCGCCTCGCTTAGCAGATGTGGCCTTTACCCATACACAGCGCACATTCTCGGGATTACCTGGTGTATTGCATGTGATAGCGGATGGAGTAATCCTTGGCGCGATCTTCGGTGTCAACCTGCTAGTTGGCTGATGGGCTTCAGCCTTTCTTTCATTTCAACAACCAGGTGTATAAATACTGGCTTAATAGCTGCAGAACATCCTCAGGCTTCTACAGGCTCATCTACCTTCACACTCTCATCATCTTAGAAGAATCACAATGCGCGCCTCTGTCCTGCTCACTGCTCTTTTTGCTGCTGCTGCCTCTGCCGCCGTCGTTGCTGAGCCCCGTGACATCAAGGATTACCCTTGTAAGCCATATACTGATATTTCACCTCACGGAAAGACTGAATCGTCCATTCCGTCGGCTGTAGCGTGTGCCCTTCCTTGCTTCCGTGAGGTTGACAATGGTCGCTGCCGCCCTGGCGACCTCGAGTGCCTCTGCGACAGCAAGCGCGTAAGTTCTCAGCTCCAACTCTCAGATGAGCTGGATTTGATATGTCTTGGTGTTCACAGTGGCTGGATGACACCCAACGCTGCTTCCGCAGGAGGTGCGACGATCGCGACGAGCGCATGGCGTTCTGGGCTCAAAAGAAGACCTGCGACCGATTTGACCACCACGGCGGCTGGGACCATGGGGACCATGACCACGACAATGATGGCCATGGTGGTTGGGACAATGGTCACGACCACGACCACGATGGCCCCGGCCACCACGTGAGTTGCTAACCTCCCAAGTGTTCGATGTGTCGTACTAACAGACTCACTAGTAAAAAGTTCTAGACAAGCGACACCGGAATTGTAGGGAGATATCGTGCCTGCGGGTCGGTGTCTCCCTGATCGGTGGGCATTAGGATGCGATATGGCAATTTATCATCTTATGCTTTCTTTACATGGGTTATATGGATTAGAGAATATACAATTGATCGTCAATATGGGAGATGCACTGGTCTCTCACCTCCCTTCTCGTCCCAGTTAAGCACTTCTCGAGTGAGCGACAGATCGTGACAGTGCACTAGGTCTAAACCGTGGGAGATAACGGTCCAGGGCCATTTGCTTTCGCGACCATCCTTCCTGAAGCCATCTTTCTCCAATACCACCTTTGACGCGTCATTGTCGTTCATTGAATGGTGGGTACATGACCGAGGGCATACCTTTGCCTCCTTCCCCCGATTCGGGCTGGTGTTGGAGGGGTTGTTTATCGTGGCCAACGGCGCTTGATCGCGCCGATTGGCCCCCCTCCCAACCTGTTCTCGTTCACAGAGAGTTGCGAGCGCGTCTCGCTGCTCCTTTTAAGCAACACTTAATATTAGCCTCCTCGAGTTCGTGTTTTAACGGCATGGTTGGCGATACCTGATCGAACTGTTCTATTCAGTTCCCGGCAGTCCCGGAGGACCTCGGCGTCGGTTTCACCCACGAAAGCTGAAGCTTCACCATCGAACACACAGTTACCGCCCTGCTGGATTGTCGGCCCCCAACCCTACTTCTGTTGCTAGCTGTTGAATAGACTTCAGCACAAGGCAGGTAGTCATGGTCACTTTAATTTTATGTCAAACGAGCATTTGTTGACGCTTCATGTGGAACTCAGCAGCATATTCAGCATTCCCATCTTTCGTTCGAAGCTTGGGGCAGTCGCAATCCATTAGCGCAAAGAAGTTTCAAGTTATGTTCAATCGTAGCGTGCCGGAGCTCGGAGATCTTCAAGCTGCCGAACTCTAGCATTCATAATGCTATCCAACCGGCGGGCAAGGCTATCCAGCCGTTGTTGCACCATCCAGAAGCGCTTGTTGACATCCTGTCTTGTTCCTGAACGTTGACCCCGGCCCGCCTGCAATAACCCGGCCTCCGTCGAATGAAAAACCACCTTGCCCTGCGAATCTTCCCTCTTCAAAGCGTGATATCCCTGCCGGCCACACACGGAACATAATTGCGAAGGGCAACGGTCACCAAAATCGAAGCGCGACTGCTTCCTTTTCAAACTCCGCCAGCTTTCACTCCAAATAGGGGCCTCTCGGTTTGGACTGGAACCTTTTCGAATCGACTTTGACTTTTACCAGCTTCTCCTCTTACCACACTCCTAATCCTCCTCACCTTATTATGGTACTGACCTCAACCTATGGAACACGTTAGGATGCATTCTGCCCCATCTTCCTCTAAACTCCTAGAAAACCGCACACCGTCATTACAGGAGGCCTCATCACCTATGCCAGCTACAAAACCTAGGAATGCTTTAATCAAGAAGACCTCTCATCTATCGCCCTATACCCAATATCGTGCCTCTCCCCGGTTATATAGCCCGCTTCGTGTCATTCGCCCCTCAACGTACATTGCGACTGTGCTGCAGTACATATCTTGGAGACAAGGAGGTAGCAACGCTTACCCCACCGCTAGTCTGCACATGCTGAATGGACAAAACTCTCGGAAATCCTCTGGTAGTAGCTCAACGGCTCCGCTTTTTGTGAGTTCGCGCGGCTTCGTCGTGCGACAGACTTGGGCGCTAATCATCATCTCTGCAGCTGCAAAACACCTGTCAGACACCCAAGAGACTACTCGCACTAGATGAACATCTACAGGAACATCATCTCGGGGCAGCAGATCATCCACCCGATGCTGGCGTCGCCACCAACACTGCTGCTGCAAGGGACAACGGGATCGTCACTTCCTTCGATGTTGCCACCACCGAAGAAGCCGGCCCCAACCGTATCCTTGTCTCTCATCCCCCGCGGGACCCGCCGCGAGACAGTGGAGACTCTCCTTCCGTTTTTACAGCCACTGCAGATCATCCGCCATTGGTTTCCTCGCCGCCTCCTTCCCCAAACTCGCCGATGCGGTCGACGTATATACGTGTACAGAAACCCCCCAGCTCATATCATTCTCTTCCGCCATCTAGTCCACCAATACTTCCCGTACAACAGCCACATCGCAACACCCTATTTGCCCTTTTAATGCGCTTTTTTCGAAAGAGCAACTCTAATGACGCCAGCGACGACCGTTCTCCCGCTTCCCGACGCCGAGCAAGGCGCTGGAGACGTAGGTGGCGGGTGATGAAGCACAAGTTTGCCAAGTTTGCATTTCGACTGTCCAGGAAGAAAGGAAAGGCTCCAGAGAGGGATGTTGGGAGTGTTATTGAAACGCTGCCTGCTATCGAGATAGAGGAGATCGACGAGTATACCGTTCGATTGACGATCGACATCAGGCCATCCGCAATGGAGTCTTCCAACGCCCGGACACACCGTGTTTCCTCACCAGAAAAACCTACTTCGCCGCCCAAACCGGTCGTTGCATTTGGCGGCGATACACAAGGTCCTCGTAGTGAGTCCTCCGCCAGCCATCTATCCACCGCACCCACCACTTCTATTGGCCCCTCAACGACTACCCTACCAACTACCATCGCCTATTCCACTCACGAACCGCTTCGCGAGAGTACCATAGTTGAAGATGGCGATGATCTCTTCGTGACGCCAGACCCTACCCGCGTCGCCGCATCGGCGAACGACTGTGTGCATTCTGGCGCTGGCGCCACGAGCGCTTCTCCCGACGAAGAAATTGACGAGATTGCAGAAGAAAGCAGCGTGGATTCTCCAGCTCCCCTTCTTCCTCGTGCCTCACTACCCAACGCGACAATGCCTGAAATCACTTCCGCTACGACTTTCTCTTCCTCACACGCTCCGCCCCTTAAGCGCTCCGCCAGTAGCCCTTCGATGAAGCCTTCGAAACTACTGGGAGTCAAGCATTCTCGTTGGAGGGGTGACCAGTCGTTGCGCCAAGAAATGGGGAGACGCATCTACGAAGAAGGCTGCCCCAGCATCGAATCCATCATCACTTATGCGATGAGTGCTGAGCATCCCTGGTGGGTGGAGTACACCTCCCACATTCTCGCCGGGGAGCCCCTCGATGAAAATGGGGAAGATGAACAAAGTGACGGAGATTCCAGTGGCTGGAGGGAATTCTCGGATGCAGATCTGGATCGTGGTGAGACTGAAGAGGACTGTAGCGACTTAGATGTTGATGACGATGGTGACCACACCTTGACGCCTACTCGTGTTCAATCGGGGTAGTCGTTGGGAGGGATTTATAGTAGAGATTTATGGACAGGTATTCGTTCGCGCTCATGTAAAGTTCCCATGGACTTTTGATTCGCTTTTTATTGGGTTGTATTTTGTTATGTCTGAAGATTACAATGCTAGTAATGGTTTCCATATCTCTCGTACGCAAGCAACAACGTGCTGCGGTCAGGTCCCTCTCTCTCTCTCGGGCCCTTGAAACCGTGTGAAAGTCGACAATCCCAATCTGAACGGCAATTTCTGGCAACCCAGTGTCGGGGACTTTTCGATGCCTCGCATATCACCATTTCAGTTGCTTCGGTCAACTTGTAGCGCGACCCAAAGTCATGCTCGTCCAGTAGCGGCGCGTGTTTCTCATATCTCGATTCCCAATTCTGCACCACGACTTGCCGCTGGCCTCCTCCGCCCAAATGTCCTCAGTTCCGGTGGTCTCCTACATCGCGTCGCACCGTCGCCCCTTTCTCTTTTCAACCATACTCCGACTCAGAATGCTCTGGCCCTCCAAGTCCGTGGTATGGCTTTTGGTGCGGAGTACCAGCCTTCCCAACGGAAACGCAAGAGACGACACGGGTTCTTGGCCAGAAATCGGAGTAGGACAGGGAGGAAGATTCTCGCTCGGAGAAGGGCGAAAGGAAGAAAGTACTTGACCCACTAAAGCAGTACGTGATCTGTACATGGTAAGCCACACTTCCTTGGCGTGTCTAAATCCTCAATTGACTCTTGTTGAAGGATCCACTAGTTCTTTAATGACCTTCTCCGAGGGACTGGATCATTTCGTGGCGTTACGCTGTACTCGGTTCTGATTTGACGTGTAAATGGCAACATTCAACCCGCGTGCCCAAGCCTCTCCAGCCTGTGCTACCCGGTGCCCTTGGATTCTGTGATATCGTTTTTGGGAGCTCGGTGAGGGTTCTGGCGATGAAATTGGGGTCTGTCAAGGGTGTCAGGTCATTTCGGTTGGGCAGACGCTGCAATACGGCGAATCGTCAGGTTTTCGCCCTCGCAGAGGACGTACGGGATGCGACTTGCCTTTTTCACGAGGTCGTAAGGAGCTTCCCAGCCACTTGTCTCGCGAACGACGTGAGGTGTTCCCGACAAAGATTGAGGATCGGAAGTGAAGGAATGGTATATCCTTGTGTCAAACGTCCTGAAGACGACGTTGTCGACTCGGACTGTCAGTCGACTCAGTATGAAAAAGCAAGTTGGCATGACGCGCTGGATAACCCGATCGCTTTTATTTCCACATCGGCAATGGAAGAGTAAGCAGACTCACCAATCGAACTACCAGGCGCGACGAGCCGTTATCATGAAGTTCGTCCTCATAAAGTGGCACCTCGGAATAATAGAGGATCGGATCTCTTCGAGCCAGCTGCGCTAGAGGGATACAATGGGATTCATTCTCCGGATCCGCCGGAACGAACTTGAGCTGCGGAATGTCACCAATTTTCAGTAACCAGTGACTGAGGAAACGTGTAGCAAAGTACAGACATTGGGTGCAGAGTTATTTGTCGTATGGCCTGGATAGGTTGTGGTATAGGTCCAGTCATACGGCGTCGTCGGTGACGTTTCGGGCATGGGGGTTTCGGATGCTGGATCCAGGCTACGCATATATGAGTCTTCATGAAATTTATGATACCACAAGGGTACGTTTTCTTACCGACTTTGCATCCATTCTCGGGCATAGCCTACTTTGACACCGCCGTCTCCTTCGCCCAACTCACCCAATTTGACGCCTGCCAGTGCACCGGCCGCGTCAAACCTATATTCCCAGCCCGACGCGTGGTGCCGGAGCACTATCGAATTATTTCCGAAAGGCATTTCGGGCATGGGGAGTCCGTTGAGGCTTTCTTGCAGTTGATCGATTTCTCCGGAGTTGGAGATGGGCATCGAAGTGGAAGAAATGGTCCATCCCTCAATATCTATAGAGGTTGTTGGCTGCCCTTCAAGGTCGTGTACTTCATGTGGAGGGATCTTGGTGGAGGTTGCAGCCATCGCTACAGGTTGGACAGCGGGTTGCGCGGCCGGGTACGCCCGAGCCTTGCGCTTTGGGCTGATGTAATCGACAACCTTCGCCAACCGCGAGGTATCTCTAGCAAGCTGAATTGATCTGTCGATACATCGGGACTTCACGAGATGGCGGGGAGTTGACACCAAGAAAAGGAGGATATATATGTACAGGCGATGATATCTCTGATCCGGGTATGTACAAAATCAAGCTAGTAGCGTTGTTTCCAAGGCAGGAGATGGAGCGTCAATAAATCTATCCAAGAAGAATTATGGTGGGATCGGTTGGTTGCCTCAATCGAGTCTTATCTTCTTGGGTGATCGTCTTGTGGGTTTCTTCTTGCCAGGTGTCCGGGTGAGTCGGGGTTTCGTGGATGGAGGCACAAGTACGGGTACCTGGTCAAGGGCACAATCCTGACAACAGCAACCACAGTCACTTGTGAAGTACCACTTGCCATAGTTCAAGGTGAGCTCTTCACTCGGCTCGATATTGCGCAAAGCAACGACAGTGTTACACTGTCGTTGCTTTGTTATTTCTGGATCAATCAAGGCTCGAAACTACCCATCCTTCAGCCCACAAATGCAATGTGTCCAATACGAGATGCTCTAACTCACCTCCAGATTAGCCCCCCTGCATCAGTGATTAATGTATCGAATAGGTCCGGCGAGAAGAGCATTGTATGCTTTCCGTTTACCACCCGTATGCTGTGTAAGGCTGAATCGAGCGAGGCCGCTATTATCTGCAATTGCATTGTTAGACACCCAGCCGCCAGCCTGCACAACGCACGTTCCCTCAATAATAGGTTTCGAGGCCACTAGGGCCTTGTCGGGTTTGTCCTGTCCTGAAAAGTACACCGTGCCTAATCGCACGGGAGACTCGCTGTGATGCACGAGGCTGTAGCGGACCAGTGTCCTATTTTAGGGAGCTGATCAAATGCCCTTAATGTATGGTAGTTAGACAGACGTACTTTGTGAAAAGGTCACAGTCCTCTTTTTCAAGAACTTTGCAAACCTGGCCGTCTTGAACAATGTCCTTCCAGATGCGTGCTGCGCCATCTAGCCAATTTTCTATGCTTATCAAGCTCCTTCCTCCACGCGCGTGTAATATCCAATGCAAGCTGGCTTTCAAGGTCTCTTCCAGGGATAAACTTGGCACATTCGGAAGTCCTGTTTACTTCCGCGGCCTTTCGCCTCAAACATGACGCGGATCACAAAGTCATCCACACAGGCTAGTTGATTCGTCTTGTAATTGCCTCGGTTGAGGAGGAGGAGCAGGCATTCCAGTAGCTTTGTGGGATCCGGCATGCCCTCCGGAAAAGGGAGGTCGCCCGTGCGCTGAGGTTCCTTTTTCAAGCGAGCAGAACGGACGGGACGAGTGGATTTCGACGTGTCGGCCGACATGGGGGATGTTTTTCAGAGCAAGCCGACAGTTGAGAGAGTACGTGGTAACCGTTGAACAGAGGAGTTCGAGTGTCGAACCGTTATCAAACAGCAATTGCTTTGCTTTATACATATGGGGTTCTGCGGTCGCGAAGTCCCCGATCCTGATAAGAAATGATTGCGACGCCCTTCCAGTGAAGTAATTTAAGGAAGCCGTTCATCGTATTGCACGATCGGCGGTTATAAAAACCCCTCTCTCGCTCCTAACGGAGAGGTGGGGGTTGGCTACCGCGCGTACGAGTTGTCTCGACAGAGACCTGAACATCGAACTCGCACGGTCGTATTCGATATTGAACCAAAACCCCTTTCCGCCGCGGTATGAATGTAACTGAAACCGAACGCCCGGCCTCCCCAGAGCAGCACCTGTGGTCGTCTATTCTTGACTCGGTCTCCTCGTCACGCGCAATTCCCTCCAAGAATGTCATTATCCTTGGAGAGCCCTCCGCCGGGAAGTCGACCATTGCAAACGCCTTGTTGCAGAAATCGTCAATCGATAAGCAACGTGAGATATCGAGGAATGAAGGAGATAAATCTTCCAGAGACTTTGCGCTGGGGTATGAATGGGCGGATGTCAAGGACGAAGCGGACGAGGGTGTGTTTTTACTGTGCCGCGTGAGCTCAATGTGGTGACATTCGTGTTTTCTCAGATACCCTCGCCCGGTTGTCCGTATACGTGGTCCCATCATCATCTCCAGCACACCTCTCACTCGTACCACACTTCTTGCCACCGAAAACATCGCTACCGCACTCGCTGGTGATGATTGTCCTGGATTGGACGCGTCCCTGGACCTTTGTCGACCAGCTATACACGTGGCTCTCATGGGTAGACAAGTGGGCCAAAGGAGACGGGGCTAGAGAGCTTGAAGTTTTACGGGAAGAGGGCCGAGAACGACGTAAGCACCCCCCCTTTTCACCTACCGACCACGATACCAGGTTGCCAAAACTCCGACACGAATAACTCTTCTCTCAGTACAGTCTCATTTGCAGCATTATACGGAGCCTTCGTCCACGTCTGAGACAGTGCCACTCCCCGGCGGCAACGCCCTTGCCTCCACCCTCCTACCACTCTCGCAAGGCGTTTTCACCCATAATCAGGCAGGGATACCCATTGTCGTCGTTTGTACGAAGGCGGATCAGATCGATCAGGAGCAGGGTGCCCCTGGACTTGGCTTGAGTGTCGTCAAGGCGAAAGGCGGTGAATGGGAGGAAAGGACGGACGGAATCATGCAAGTCCTTCGTACTGTGTGTCTGAAATGTAAGTACATCCCTGCATGGTTTGGATTCTCTGCTGCTCTGATTGACGTTTTTGATAGATGGGGCTGCATTATTCTACACATCCATCGCACAACCCGTCTCCCTAACTCAACTTCGAGCGTACACCTTGCACCTCCTCTTCATGCCTCCCGCACCGCCTCCAGATACACCACCGTTGAAATATCTTTTCCCGTTCAAGCAACGACCAAACCTATTAGATCGTGATCGGATAGCTGTGCCTGCCGGTTGGGACACCTGGGGCAAGATCGGCGTTGTACGAGAAGGATTTGACTGCAACAGGTGGTCCGAGGCTTGGGAAAAAGAGCTTGAAGACGGTCCAAGCTTTGGCGGTGGCGCTGAAGAGATGTACAAGGCCCTAGTCGATGTCGAAGATACCGACAAGGCAAGTACTCCGAGTCCATTTTCCAGTGTGGGTGACTCAAAATATTTCGAACAGCGGCCACCACTACCGCCTCTTATAACCACTGAATCAGAACAAGCATTCTTGGCTCGACATTATGAAGCTCTCGCAAAGGATCCAGCAAGAGATCCTCGTGCAACCTTCCGTCAGCCACAAAACCCAGGAGAACAAACAATGGCTGGCGTTGTTGGACCTCTTGGAACGTCTACGTTCAATTTGCCAACTGTCGAGAAGGCAATGATACAGATGGAAGGAGAGGATGTTGGTGCGAAGCTCGCCAGGCTCGGAAGCGTCGCAGGGGCTCGACGGGTAAGTTGAGAATACGACCCCTCTGACTTCACATTCTCATTCTATCCAATTAGGATACTCGAACGCCGACCGCAGGTCTGGGCTCGTCGTCTTTGCATCCCGGTCAACCCCTTACGAACGGGAGTCGACCGCCTCTGTCTACAAGTGTATCATTTGCTGCTGCCGCAGCTGCTAGCAGCAGTCCCTCGTCTCCTTTACCAGGTGCAGGGAGCAACAAGTCTCAGCACGAAGTGTTACAGAACTTCTTCCAGAGCCTCCTTCGCGACAGAGGTAGTAGTTCTTCTGCCGCATCGAACCCTGCACCTGGAGCCGGAGCGGCTGCTAGCGCGTCCAGCGCCAACGGAACGGGTGGTGATGAAGGAGCAGGAAGGGCGCGGGCAGCAAGTAGTGCGAGTGCGATCCAGCCACCTGTTAATGGCAGCCAGAGCGAAGGTACTTGAATATACAACGCAGAGTTATTTATGTGTGTCAAGTGTGGTGTTGGTCCGTAATTCGTCAGGCAGGAGTTCTCCATGCAACCGTCAAAACTATATTGCTCGCGTCTATCATCAGCAGTTGCTCAGCGGCACAGTTCTTTCATTGTCTGTATGGAGCAAGACTAGGCTCATCCCAACTGACAAACTTGCCAGAGAGATCCTTGGTCGCGGATACCGCCAGCGCGGCGATGACATGCCCGCAATCCTGTGGTTTGACCAGCTTGCCGCCTTCGTGCATGGTAACGAACCTCTCCATCTCCTCTGGCTTCATATGTGCCTTCCCTGTGAATGAAAGAGTGTGAGCCGCCAGGAATTCATGATACGTCATCGCGCTAGGGTACCTTTGGCGCGGAGGTTAGCTTGCATCTATGAAGAGACGGCATGGTTGATAGTGCTCCAAGTGATTGTGGTGATGTGGTACCCACCTCGGTATCGACTGCTCCCGGGCGCAACGCCACGATCGTGATATCCGGCTCTTCATTTGCCAACGTTCTAGAAACGAGCCGAGGGGGCCATAATCAACAACGCCACCGAAACGGGGGTGGAGCATGGACTAACCTAACGAGACTGTTCCCCGCCGCCTTGGCTGCATTGTACGGACCCCACGCCGCGGTGGCGGACACGGCGGCGCCGGAGCTCACGTACACGACCCGCCCGTTCGTCGTGCGCAGGTGGGGCACGGACGCTTGGAGCATCTCGACGAGCGAGAAGAAGTTGATGTCGAATGCGGTTTTCCATGCTTGTATTGGCGTGGAGACGATGCGGCCGAGCGGGTCGAGTGTGCCCGCATTCAAGACCACGCCGTCGAGTTGGCCGTAGGTCGCGAGGGTGGTGGTGATTGCGGATGCGATGGCGTCGGAGGAGGTCCTGCGAAACCGACTTCCAGCGATGGGTAGGTTGGTAAGTAGGGTATCGGCTTACACGTCGCCTTGGAAGATCGTTAGCGAGTCCCCATGTTGGATTTTCAGATCCCCAAGTTCTGGTGTGGAGGACCGGGAGAAGGCGACGACTTTTGTGGACAGCTTTCCCAGCAGGATGCGGGTGACCTCAAGGCCGATACCCCTTGTAACGCAAGGGTCAATAGCTTGTACTCGTCGCTTTGGGTCGTTTTTCTTACTTTGAAGCTCCAGTAACCAGGATCACCGCCATCTCCGCCGTTCGATGTTCTGAATCATCAAAAAACGCGAAACGCGTGACGTCGGTCGACCCTCAGGTAACATGTGACCCGTAA
>WSTW01000232.1:0-28187 GCA_019632305.1 Tulasnella sp. 403 | reverse complement strand
CCCCCCAGCGTTAGTCATTGAAATAGAGGAAAGCGCGAAGACGACTGACCCATACGACGCGAACACCTCACTGGTTCGTAAATATAAATACGGTCGACCTGGCAACGCCTGAAACCGTAAACATCAGCATAACCCACTAGAGACTGTACGCGGTCTACTTTGACGTACCGGAAAGACGATGTCCTCAACTGACTCTTCCCCACGTACGCTATACGATACCATGGCAGCGTCCGCGGTGCTAGGTACCAGTGTCACTCCACCCACACACCCACTCGGCACTTCCCCTTCATTTGAAATATACCCCACGCACTCGCCCGAGTCCTCTTTGACCACCTTGAAGTAGCCCGTGAACGTCAAAGCGGGTCCGGCAAGGGCCTGTCGTGAGCGTTTGGAGCGCGAGAGGGAGCGGACGACGAGTCTGCCTGGTGGCGGTTCTCGGGATGTGCGAGCACTGATTTGGGTCGATGTGTGGGGTTAGTTGAGGTATTGGGGTGAAAGGGAGGGACGTACGGTATATCCGGGGCGGGTCGTAAAAGGTTATACACCCCTCCAAGAGATGCTAGGGCATTATTCCCGACCAGCGCATCTGACGATTGTTGTCGATGGTGGCGTTGGTTATATCGCTGTTGTTGCTGCTGCTGTCGGGCTCCGCTTTCCAAAACCTCCCGATCCTCCCAGAACATCCTTTCCCTCCGAGAGTTCGAGTTCCCACCCGTAATAAACTCCTCCTTCAACAGCCTCTCCAGACTCTTCCACCCAAGCACCCCCTCCAGTTCCAAGTCAATCTGCCAGTCCAACGCCCGGCCGACGAGACACGTGCACGCAAACGCCGCCATCCACTCATCGTCGGCTTGTTTACCGTGGTCGAATGCGTAGCGTCGGACGGAGTGGATGAATGTCCTGCATTCGTCTGGGCCGCCGGCACCGGTGAAGACGATGGGTTGGGATGGTGTCGTGGGTTGGGAGGATAGAGGTGATGTGGACGAGGTCGAGGCTTCACCACCCAGTGCGAGCGCAGCAAGTTCGGCGAGACGTTGTCTGTAGGTCGCTCGCTCTGTGTAAGCTGGCGGTGGTCCAGACGTCACATCAACATTTCCTGGAGGTAACGGACCCCATCGATCAGCATCTCGCACACGCATATCAGGGGCCTGGAAAAGAGACATACCATCATATCTCGCAACAGCAGGCACACCCTGTTGGTTGTTAACCATCGTTCAACGAAAAACTTTGTCAAGATCACGAAATGTTCCGAAGGCGAGGTGGCACGCCAGCTCGCTGCGGATCAGGCGAAATAAGTACTCGCTGCGCAGGTAGTGCAAGTGACTCGACGAGGGTTTGGTCGAAGAGTCGTCGTGGTCGTGGTCAACGTGTAACAGCAAGGGTGCTCTTTTGAATTGAACGTGAACTCAGGTGGTAACCAGAGAAGCCGCGGCACGCCCCCCGACTCGCCCGCCATTTGTCCGACACGCCCTCCACGCGCTCAACTTTCACTACAAAGGACTAAGTAAATGTGAATCACTATACGACACATTGATGTACAGCTAGGGATTAAAACGCCATATTCCCAAATGGAAGTAGATCTTTCAATGTTCGGCCTCCTCCCAAGTCCTTCCAACGGTCTTTATCAAGTCAGCCTCAGTAACCTTCTTCCCGCTCGTGAAGTAACCCGCTGCGATCTTCGCGTCAATTTCCACACGTGAATCAGGCGGGATGAGATGTTCGGGGATGTCGTATCGCTTGAGGATCGGAATGCCTGAATCCACAATAGCATTGTATTTCCTGACAAACGCGTGGCATCCGGTGAACAAGGGCCGGAAAGCATTTTTAGACGGCACGTACATATCGCTCATGGAAACCATGTTGTCGATCTTCTTGATGCCGAGCCAGTGCAGAACATCAGGCATGAGGGCCTGGAACCGCATGTCTTTCACACCAGCAATCATTTCCGTGGACTTGAAATACTTGTCTGCACTATCGCCTCCACGCTTGCGAAGGTTATAAACGAGGTATCTGCATCGCGGTCGCTGTCAGCATCTGACAGGGGGTGTAACGACGCGACATACTTTGTCACCTCTCCAAGGGCACGTCCCTCCTTCCTGAAGTAGACGACTAACCCGACTCCTCCCCTTTGGGCACATCTCACCGCCTCCTCAATGGCGAAAACAAGGTAAGGTTTGCACGTACAAATGTCCGAACCGAAGACATCAGATCCGTTACCTTGGAACGTGTGAGAAGAGAACCTCGAGAACGAACGACCTCACTCACATTCATCGTGAACACGAACAGTCAATTCTTTTGACTCGTCGCTTAGATATGCAGGAGGGCCAACTAAGGGCAGCAGTGTCAGTCCCCTCCACCCGCTGACAACAACCATCAACGTACAGATGTAAACTGTTAAACCTCCGATTGGGGGCAAGAAAACCTTGATATCCGGCCGGGTGATGAGCTCGGGATACATTCCTCCCGTGTCTTCAAACAAAGCTCTCCGGAGGAGGCTCTCGGAACTGTCGCGATGCACGCACCCGTATGACGTCAGAACCCAAACAAGGACCACGCGCATGCACACGTACATTCCAAACCTCTCGGCAACTCCGGGGAGATACCAGACGGGCTCTACGGCAGCTTTGCTGGTCACGAGTTCAACGCCAGGAGGACCAGGCATGGGGTCGCCATGCTCATCCTTCAAAGGTATGGACTGAAGCACGATCTTGCCGTCCACTTTGAGTGCCCCGCTGACACTCGCCACATCCAACTCGGACATCTTGATATGCTACACAACGTGCGACGTGGCTTGGTTAGCGAGAAACCACGTAAGGACGACCACAAGGAACCTACAGCTTTTGTGATTGCAATGCTTGGCCGCACGTCCAAACCAGCGTCCAGCTGATCCTTGAACACCTGGGCGGCCAAGTGACCCCATGGGTCAAAACTGACAATCTTCTTCGGATCTGACCAGCTCGGTTGAGGAGGAATGTCGACAGGGGGTTCCGTCAACGCGTAGTTGGGCTTGTGGGTGGGATCCAAGGTCCCGATGGCGATAGCAAGCGCACGATAGATCGAGTACGAGCCGGAATGTGCCCCAATGGCATTTCGGACCTTGATGGAGGAGGGAGTGCGAGAACAAATGACAGGACCCCGCTGTGCTGGTGACTCTGCACCCCAATGGAGAGGAACAGGCTTGATCCCGGTCTGGTCAGGATATGCTAAGTGAAGAGTAAAGAAGACATAAAATCAGGCGTTAGAAGGGGGCCGAGGAACCTGTGCTGGGCGGAGGACGGGTGTCAGATGACATGGCGTACAGGTGATGATAACGCGTTGCGGGTACAAGCCCTTCTCGCGATCTTTGACCGACGTTTTCTCTGTGGGAGCAACATTGGGTCCGATAATTGCGGTCTGCCCTGAGACAGACGGTACAGGAGGACTGGTCGAGAGAGTTGCGGATTGATAGGACGACGCGTTCGGCACGAGTGCAGACGGCGAATCGGTACGCGTTGGGATGGGCAAACCTGCAGTACGCTTTGGTGGGGTGGCAATTCTAGACGATGATGGAGAGATGGGTGCTTGCAGACTGTCCAGCTGTCGGAGGCGTGCGGTCAGACGACAGCGCGGTATAGTTTAAATCTGGACTAACTTTTGATTGTAACTGAGCCTGAGAGGCCTGAAGAGCCTCGAGCTGAGCAAGGATTTGCGAAAGAATAGCGTCGTTTGAGGTGCTACTCATCGTGGTGGGTGGTGGGAGGATGAAGGGGGATGGATGGCAGACGACCTTTTTCCCAGCGTTTACATCATGTCGGTCTTTATCCTAAATAGGCGCGGTATCACAGGCTAATTTACCCAGGCTACATATCGAGTATGTACATCCCACCGCGTCACAGATACCAATCTCGTGCAATGCACGTTCGTCGCACAACGCCGTCTTCACAATCTAGGACTGAACAACAGACGTGAGAGTATAATCGAGCATAACGGGAATATGCGAACCTGAGGCAGCCATCGAGCCACGACGAGTTGCTGGACCGTCTCACAAAACGTGACTTTCTGTTTCGGAACGTCGTTAGGTGAACTCGTGCAAGGTCAAGGCAAGCACACCTTCACCAAAGGCCGCGTAATTGGCACATTCCGCGTCCTGTCTCCTAGCCTACTTTCCGGGACAACCATTGCCGTGCTGGGACCGCTCTCGAGTTTCCGACGTTTCTTCGATGGTTTGATCTCCCTCCCATGCGTGTCAGCCACTGGTGGTTCTGTTGAGCTATCCACTTCAACGAGCTTCCGCTTCGTTGACTTGGAACTTTCCTCTCTCGACAATGGATCGGAAGAGTTTGTCTGGCTGTCTGGCATAGAGGAGGAGTCCATCGCTTCCTTTATCTTTCGCTGCTTCTTCAATAGCCTTTTAGCCCGCCTTTCTTCCTTGCGTCGCCGCCGCTCCTCTCGTGAAGGTTCCTTTTGCCGACGATCAGTCTTGGGCGCCACCCTGGCCTCCTGTTCTTTCGCCGCTTGCTCGTCCACAACCAGTGTTGAGGACTCCAACAGCCTGGCGTCGTCTTGGGGCGAAGGCGAGGGCTCCACGCTCTTATCTTCCACGACGCCATCAACCTCTGTGCTCGAGGGATGTGGATTCTGATCTTCTTCGGTCATAAGGATGACAGGCCCTCGATAAAACTTTCTGTACAGGCCTTGTTTTGCGGCTTCTCTTTTCGCAGTAGCCAATAAAGACGGCCGGTATTGGGATGATGGGCCAGGGTATGAATTAGAGAGTGGAGTGGAGCTCCCAGAGGACGAAGGGGTATATGTCGCTGCGATACCGTTCGAGGGTAGTCGGTTGGAGAGCAGACCAGTGGAGGTTCGCTCTAAGGAGTGAGCGAGCGAGATGGAATCCAGCATTGAAGTGGGCTGAGAGGCAGAGTCCTCAGTGTCAGAGTCTGAGTGCAATTTGATTTGTATTGTCTTTGCTGACGCCGCATACACGCTGCATGTAGGCGAAGTGTACGTTTGGAGGCGAGGACAACCCGCACCACGGACAAAACATGAGGTACATATCGATCGTCAACGCTAAAACCGCTAAACTCACGACAAGAGAGCTTCCGCGGAGAACTCACTGGTCCCAGAAGGCGAACGCCTCATCCCGGTCCTTGCCCACACCTCCCAGGGTGACTTTCTGGCTGATGATAATCGGCTTTCTTAACCCATTGGAGTTTGGTCGCAGTGGTTGCCCCTTGCCACCCCAGCCTTGAGAACGAAGGTAGCTGGACGCATCCAGCGGCATTGGTGGTCAAGGGTGGCACGAGAGAATTTGAGAGCAAGGGATCAGTTCCAACTCGAATCACCCACGTTCTACACATCCACATCTTGAAAATTCGTCCCTTGACCACCCTCACCTCCCATCGCCTCGCCACAAGCAACGATAAGCCCGACTACACGCATATCTGGGACTAAACCATGGCGGAATACGACCTGACCACAAAGATCATCCCATACCTTGATCGGCACTTGGCCTTTCCGCTGCTTTCGTTCCTGCTCGACAACGAGGTCTTCCCCGCCGACCAGCTGATCCAAGCGCAGTATGAACTTGCCAAAGAAACCAACATGGTCGATTATTACGCTGGTTTGTGGGAACAATTGAACAATGGGCAAGACATTCCAGCCGGTGAGCAAGGAGCCCTCGTGAACACGATGACTGGTCCCCGCTAACCCACCTCGGCACCTCGCCCAGAATTCGGTAGAAAGCGAGAGGAAGCAATGTCTACTAATGAAAGACTTGCCGGTGATGCCCAAGCAGTACTGAATGTAATCGACAATCCTGAAGTGGTCCAGGCGCTTCGGCAGGACAAAATGCAGAATTTGAATTACTTGAAAGAACATTACGGTGTCAGCAATTTTTGCTTCGACAATTGTGCGACCGTGTTAGCTGACAAGTTAACTCTCTATTAGGTGACGTTAGATCAAATAACCGCCTTGTACAACTTCGGCCAGTTCCAGTACACCTACGGAAACTATACCGGCGCTGCAGACTACTTATACCACTTCCGGGTGCTGTCCACAATCCCTGATCTCCTCATATCCGCTCAATGGGGAAAGGTGGCCTCCGACATCCTATCTGGTAAATGGGACACAGCACTGAGCGAGCTCAATGGCTTGAAAGACTCCATCGAGAGTGGTCCTGGATCCTCATCGAACGTATCGACCGCCACCAATACGCCCGGCTCTGCTGCTCTCACGCAGCTCCAAGCTCGGACGTGGTTCATGCACTGGTCACTCTTCGTCTACTTCAACCACCAGGACGGTCGGACGGCGTTGCTCGAAACATTCCTTAACCCCACCTACCTCAATACCATGCAAACGTCATGCCCATGGCTACTACGCTACCTGGCGGCTGCGTCTATCATTGCCAGGAAAAACAACGCCAACATCTCTCGAACCGTTCGAAGCTCCCTCCAAACTGTCGTCAAGCTCATCCAAGCAGAAGAGTACCAATATTCCGATCCTATCACCACCTTCCTGAAGGACCTGTATGTCGACTTCGACTTTGAGCAGGCCCAGCAGAGCCTGAAGGAGGCCGAGACGGTACTTGTCAACGACTTCTTCCTCGAGTCATTCAAGGACGAATTCCTCGAGAACGCCCGATTCGTCGTTAGCGAAGCCTACTGCCGAATCCACCAAAGAATAGACATTGGGTGAGTATTCTTTCGAAAGAGATGTTTCGAGTCATTGACAGCGCTCCAATCAACTAGCGACTTATCGGCTCGGTTGAACCTCTCCCCCGCGGAAGGTGAAAAGTGGATAGTCAACCTTATCCGCGAGTCCGACTCTCGCAGCACCACCCTACCAGGCGATGCGAAGATCGACTTGGAACAAAATGTTATCTCGACATCCAAACCTTCCTTACCCGTCTACCAAAGTGTCATCGAGCGGACCAAAGGGTTGGCTTTCAGGTCCCAAGTTCTGGGTGCAGCGATGGCCAAGCGTGCTGGAGGCGAGAACGAGGGTGAACAGCGTCAGGAAAACCCCGGCGGGAAGGGGCAGCGTAGGGGTGGTGGATCCAACGCAAAAGCACCGCAAGCAGTCGCTGCCGGTGCATAATGCCATGTTCGCGTACTAAACATTACTGTCATCTAAGTCGTTTGTTAATTGTACGTCTAGTGTCTCAAGGGCCATCTGAAGGCAATCTCTTAGTACGCAGTGCAAGCCCGTAATTGTGCAATACGGAAAACAACGCTACACCCCCAAATTATGATAGATTACGGGCTAGAACACAGAAGAAGCATGGAAAGCATAGAAAATATTGCATAGAAAGGGCAAATGGGTAGATTAGTCCACCTTTCGAGCCCATCTCCTTCCACCGCCTGGCGCGGGTGATTCAACCCGTCTCGTCGAAGGCGAATGAACCGGTGGTGTTCGCCTAGAAGCATCGGCAGTGTCGATCGGGCTCACCAGCTCCACCCGAGGGGTAGACCTCTTCTGGAGCTCAATTGCACCGTTCTCGTCCTTGACTTTCTCCGTCGGCAAACGGTACCTGGCCTCGCCTTTACCCCAGTACGCGTACACCTGTATGCCAATCACCACATTGAGTACCGAAGACAAGATGAAGCCCCACAGCACGAGCGGGTCTTGCACTTCCGTCAACGTGGTGAACACACGGGCGATGCATCCAACAATATTTGCGACAACTACGAACACGGACAAGTTACCCGTGGATTTGTCACGCTCGTTTGAAATGATTTGCGGGAGTTTGGCGATAGCGGATATGGGAATTGTAAGGCCCTGCAGGAGCGTCAAGGTCGACAAGGGCAGGACATCGAGGCCGACGGTGGAAACGAGCATAGCAACGGCCGCCGCGAGCACTTTGGGTCTATTCGAGTCGCGCCGAGAGAGGGTCGGTTGGTAATGAAGAATTTGGAGGGTGATAATGGCATTTTGGATGGTGAGGAAGAGGTTCTCGCCATACGTCGAGAAAGCATAGCCATTACGGACGTTGTAGACCGTTGAGATGGCACAGCTGATGAGCTCCAAAACATACGCAGAGAAACTTAACCCGCGTGCGGATCGTTTTTTGAGGACTGCGTGGCAAGAACCACTGGGTCAGAGCCGGCTTCAAAGTCGAACGCAGTGGGCGACGTACTGATAGATATCTGTGGTAGCTTCACAATCAGCCCTCCAGCTACAATGCCTATCCCAAGGGCCTTGGAGATGGCGAGTCGAATGCAGTGGCTATCCGTATAATCAAGGTTCTCCAGCAAGGATTGAAAGCAACGCTGAAAATGTTGCAGCGGGTCAGTCACGACTCAAATCTGAAGACCAGTTGTGTCCTTACCCGCCCAATAATGGCCGTAGCGGGAGTTTCAATAAAGCTCGGATACTTGATACCGCTCATAGTGCGTAGGGAGTGGTTTTTGGGGGGTCTTGAAATGCTGACGAGGCGTAATGCGTGGATATTTCAGAGGACCCTCACAAGCTGATCGATGTTCGGGTTCTATGCGGCAACGGACAGACTTCAATCAATCTGCCACCGAAACTATTTATTAAGAAGGGTGTTGTGTATGTGAATAATATTCCTTCGACGACAATAAAAATCACCAGCACGTCCACATGGAAACACCAACTATGATGAAGAGTGATATGGATGCCACTTAAGGGAAATGATAGTCATATGTGGGTGAGCATTGGGAATATGAGGGCAACAATGCCATGTCCATATTAAAGTTACTATGGTTGTGATGCAGAGGGTTTGTCGCTATCTTGCGAGGGCTTTGGAAATTGCTCGGCCCTGTCACCAAAGCTCCACAGGGCACCCTTGAAGCCCAAAGGAGGACTCCTTAGTGCTGGTGCTTTAATCGTAGTAGCTGTGGAGACATCTGCGTCCGCTTTAGCAGGTGCGTTCGAATCAGCCACTGCGGGAGGGGTCCCAGGCGCGCGCTTGTATTCGGCGGCCTTCTTGGCGATGAAGCTTCCCCAGCTAGATATTGTGGCACGTGCAGCTGCACCAGCTGTAGCCACGGTTTCTGTTGCGGGGGTGGTTATGGTACTGGCGGATGGGGCAAGTGAAAGAGGTCGTAGACCCCGCGCGGGGGCGGTTGGAGCAGATAGGGATGTGGGTGTAGCAGGTTGGGGCGGATAACTGGTTCGTGTGGGTGCAGGAGATGATGGCATTGATACAGTGCCACCGGGAACACCTGTTGGAGTGAGCGGTGGATTCGATGTGGTTTGTCGTGATATGCGCGCCGTAACTTCGTTTCTGACGCCTTCAAACGCTCTGAATAACCCTGAGGAACCCACACTAATAGCGTTAGAGATTGCTTCCCGAGCAGGTGCCACTGTTTCTGCCACTTTAAGATCGTGAAGCCCTTCAGCTAAGCGTAAACCGATATCAGACATTGCTGTGGGCCGGGATTCGCAAGGGTGCCTGTTGCGTAGTCTTGTGTTAGTCGCTAGTTTTGGGAAGTTTCATAAGCGTACCTTGGTTCGCAGATGTCAAAGAGGGCTGGATCTGTTACTTGATTCCAAACGATATAGGAATGTGTCAACCGGAACGCAGCTATCCACGCTTCACCAAAGTTTTGGATACAATTCGCATCGCCAGCTGACGAAAGGTGAATACGTAAGCTGGGAATGCTTAGATGAATATCCATCGCAACTCACTAGCACCAACGACCCCTAAGTCTCCACTCCCAGTCTTCAAGAGGTAGTCGGCGTATTTAACGGAGGCCAGAGACGAGCATACGTAGTCTTCAAACTAAAAGCATGCCCTCAGCATGCCACTTTGGTCGTACGTAGAAGAAGCAGACCTTGGCACGAAGGTAATCGTCACTGCCTTTGAACTGCATAGTCAATGGTCTGCTTGGGTCCCTATCGTTCCAGCCCTCATTGACGTCGCGCACGATATCATCCATCCAACTCCGATCGGCGGGAGTTAGTGCAACTAGCCGTTCAACCTTTGGATCATGGAACTCGAATGTATTCTGCTCAATCTGCGTGGGTTCGCTAAGCATATGAAGGGGTGAAGTAAGAGAAAGAATACAGACGTTGACCAATACATCGGGCATGCTATCTCTTTGCTGTGTTACGATGGAGTTCGTAGTCCCTATATCAAGGGTCAACCAAGTCGGAACCTATATACCTAGAAATGGAATCTACTGACCGCAGAGCCAGGACTGAGTCTTGAGCATATCCACCTGTTGTAACGGTAAGTAGGGTTGAAAGAACGAATCCTAGGAGGTTAAGATTCACAGTATGAGCCATGTAGCTAGCGAAGGTGTCCGGACTTGTACTCACTCTGCCAAACACGTTCAGAGGCAACCCGAGATACCTCATCAAACTTGAACGATCGCTCGTTCTTAACTCCGTTGGTTTTTCGGTGTCCTTTTCACGTCGGTCAAGATTCGGCGAAGCAGCATCTTCGAGGCCCAGAAGCAGGTCTATATCTGGTGTCAGTCACAGTTTCTGGTCGGAGCGGAAGCGGGCTCACTGGGGATAAGGGAAACTAGCGAGTACTGGTATGTGCATAACCGCTCGACCGGGTGTCCGAAAAACATGATCTATGCAGACGTCAGACTTACAAATCCCGATCACTGCTTCCTACATACCTTTCTCTGTAACATCAATGCTTTCAACAGCACCAGCGTCCGGTGACGGAATTTATGTATCAACTCCCGACTGAGATATTGTGGGTTAGTCGCCTCCACACTGTTACGCGAGTACGACTCACAGGTTGGTTCCTAGTCGTGGTTAAAAATAGCGAAGCTTGGTCAAAGTCGTATGTTCGACATCTATAATGTACTTACCCATGTACAAGCCACTCTCTGTTAGCTGACTCTTTAGAGAGATCTCCAGAGTCGAGTAAAAGTCCGTCAAGATGTGTGTGTCACGAAAGTCGCGTTGATTGAATAGCGCCGTAGTGACGACCCCCAGGCGGTCTCTTTGATGAAATTCAGGGGAAGGGATGAGCGTGCGCCTTCTCACATCATTATTCGGAGCTCACCTAATGAGTCCGAAGAGTGGCTTCGATGCCAAAACCACAACCGCCTTCTGAACTGTCGACCTCGACACGTCTGCGTCTTTCTCAAGCAAGTCACATGCCGCAATTTGGCGGTTGCAGCTGATACCAAACACAGTTTCCGGCGGAGAGGTTGGTGATGTGGCTTGATTCGAGCCTTGGAGTGTAAGGTGAAAATACGAGTAATCCTCAGAGCTCTCGTGGAGGAAAAACGAATGATACATAAGCGCAACATTGGACGGTAGGACGCGACGACATACCTGGTGTGCACCGTCAGGTAAGGCTAGGAACGGGAGAATCTTGAGCATCTCTTCATCTTGGTGGAGGTGGTCGGGGTAGGCCATCTCGACACGTGGGCCGACCTGTTGGCACGGTATCAGCCACACGCAACGCAGGGTAAAAGTAACAGCGCCACCGAGTGATTGAAGTCCACCAGCGCAATCCCTAGGATGAGGGGACCGTTGTCGGACTTCACAATGAGTGAATCCGGACGAACTTTCTTTCCTAATGATGACATGGAGGACGTGGTGCTCGCACGTTGGAGTAACGGCGGCTTTTCGTTTACAGGTGGCGAGGTAGCGGCGGGCGTGACGGTCGACGCCATTGCATCTGTCGACGCGTTTGAGGCGGACATTGCATTGGAGTTGGGATGTGAGGAGGTATCCTTGGCAGAAGAAGTAGTGAAGTCGCCCGATAAGGATGGCACTTGGGACGACAAGGATGTGCGTGTTGTTGGTGCCTTGGAGTCTGTCGCATGGATTGACGCCAACTCCGCATCGGTCATACTAGACGGAGACTGTACATGTTCCATGTCGGTATATCCTTGTTTCGTCGACCGAAATGGTAGGTCGTGAACCCCATACGAGAGAGAAGGCCGTGATGGGGTCGGTCCATCGAGGGGGATAGATTTCGCGGACGAAGAACTTGATATGCTGACGGAGTCTAGGTCCATCTTGGATGCGTTGTCCGGTAAGCGGAGGGCTTGAAGAAGTTCGTTGTGGGCCATACGTACTTCACAACAGCTAAGGACAGAATGGTCGAATTTGGAACGCACAATGCAAGTAGGCACGTGTTTGTCCGTGCTTGTAGCCGGTCCGTATTCGACACCACCATTTCCGTCTGATTGCCTGCGTCCCAAACGGCTTTCTGGTATCTTTGCTGCAGCTTTCGATGGGTTTGGATTACTCCTTTGTAGACAAGTCGAACGCCGTAGTTCGTACCCAGCCCGCCCATTCCAAGCTCATCAACACGCTCTTTACACAATAGCCTCAATCCCAGTTTCATCAAATGCGGTATGCGGTGACGACACTTATGGTGTAGTCAACGGCCGAGCTTCGACATAGCAAGCCTTGCTGTCGACCGGTGTCTCTTTCCCCGAAAAGGAAGCTTTGTTGACCAAAATCAAGGTGCTTTCCTACTTCCTCAATTATGGCCGCTGTTTGCCCTGCTCGTTCCGGGTATTCCTGCTGGTTGCTGAACCTTTGTAGTGGGCTGTGGCCTGTAATACAAAGCAGTTATCCGTCCCGTAGCTTCGCTCCTTAACCAAACTGAGCCAGAAACAAGCATGACGCAACAGTCGACAGGGAAGAGGGATTGAGGGTGAGTCTAGATTTAGCCAGTTCGAGACATGGCCCTCCTTCAACCTTCATGCTACTGATCACATCTCTTGGCAGCCCAGTGTACGACTCACTTGGTTATCCACACGCCAGTACCCTCTTCGCATCCTTAGCACGACATCCGGTGCTTATCTTTCAGGCGCTTGCCCCCAGTTCATTTCCTCCTCGAGTCGGAGACAAGTCCATAATGTTCGTCAGGGAGCCGGTGACTTGCGACATTGCAATTTACATTCATCTGCTGATTCGCATCGGATATTAGGATCCTTAAGGTCGGGCAACACGATTGTTTTCGTTGTACTGGTGGCTGACCTGCTTGGCCTCTCGCAAGGAGGAGGTCGGACTTCTGATTTGCCGATCAGTCTCGGTGAGACTTCGGGGGGAACGCATCGCGTCGCTGTGGCAGAGTCAAAATACAAGAACGGCCCTACTAAGCATTCATAGCCCGGCACTCCACCACAATGATATGTACGGTATGTTACACATGGCATAGCGTGATAATCTACGCTGACCCTATGGTGCATCGAACCGTAATATGATGCAAGAAATCAACTTCATTTTCTTCTAGAATTCGGCTGACAACTGATCTACGACAGAATCAGGCAGTACTTCCACATCGTCTCTTCATTGCTATACAAATTTTTTGATTTACCGGATGAGTTAGCTACATTGACCGTCCTATCCATTGTGCCCCTTTACCCCGCGCCCTATTTGGATCCCCCTCCTACTTCACCTCTCTGTGAAGTCAACTAACATCTCCCAGGTTACCACCCTATGTACTGTAAGATGAGATATAAAGCGGGACTAACGATTGTGCCCTAATTAGAGACACTCGACAAACCGTAGATGCAGCGATATCGTACTAGGCCTACCTTCGCTTCCCTGTGTTCGTATGTCCGATCGCAATGCTGTCCCTCATTCCTACCTCAAAGTGTATCGTATAACAGCATCGCGGACGATTTCGTATATACAGCATTGAGGCTATGACCCATCGCGTGTAGCTTGGTATCCTACTCCCCCGTTGCATCTTGTAGCGTTGAATACTTAACCTCCATAAGTTTCATCTGTCATTGTGGTGAGCCAGTCAGGAATCTGTGATAGCTAAGATACAGACTTACATCGTAGCCTTCACCACGCCGGGCATCCTCCTTAGAAAGTACAACCTCATGAGCTATCCTAAAATACACACCACCATCATCATATATTTGAATTGACTCTTTTACATAGAACGTCACCGCTACAATGTATGGTCAATGGATCAAGTCAATCGGAACTCTGTTAGTAGGTTGCTTACCCGAATTGTACATGCCCCGGACGTGGAGAACTCCGTTACCGGTTATTTGCCACACTGGTTGTACCGAGTCACTATATCCCAACCGGTAATTCCACGACTGCGCAACCATGCGCGCGAGGTATTGTAGGCTGGGCCCCTCGTCTCAAGGTCAATGTTTCGTTGGGGAGATATGCATAGATACCCGACTTACTACTACTCTAAGCGCACCCAGGTTGTTTGCACCCGGTTCTATCTTGACACGAATGGCATCCCTCGTAGAACCATCGGCATAAAGGCCCTCAGAGGTGGAAGTCGGTAGAAGGTAGAGTGTGCGAGAGCCTCTTGTTAATGCAACGTGATAAACCTTCTCTGAGGGGTCAAATACTAATGGTGGTGCTTGGGACGGTAGGGGAGGTGCTGATGCAGGAGTGGGAATTGACGCCGTTGTCGACGCGCTGTTTGCCCTACCGAACCAAGACCAAGGTATCACAATGCTCAGAATACCAAGGTGATCAAGGGGGTAAAATGGAATAGCTTACGTTGTTTCGTCCAAAGGTCTCTCCTTATTGACTCGGGGATACTTGTCAATGAGCGCATCCTCCAACAACGACCAATCGTTCTTGATCTCCTTGTCAAGCTTGATGTGCCACCTTAGCGCATCACCAGAGAAACATGTTGTTGCGTATCGGGCCATCCATTCGTAGTCGCGATCCTTGCCCTCCTCAAACGCCTTGGAGCGGACGGCCTTGATGAACCTCTCGCACTCGGTACCGTCCGAACCGCTGAATTCGACTGTACGGGAAGTTGTAGTGCCATGGTACGAGATGCGATCGATAAAAGCACCCACGAGTTAATGACATGGGAGAAGATATGCAAACTAAGGAGAGGAAACAGCGGTTGGGAAGCGGAGTGGTGTTACTCGTTCGCGGTGCACGCGTCCAATGGTAGGCTGACATTACGGCAATCAGCTATACAATCACATATTCTGTCCCGATGGAACTTAATACGTTCTCTCTCACCGTCATCGTGTTTGCAGCGCACCGATGGCCCTGGAACTCCAGCGTTGCTCCTTATCGACAAACATTTGTCGTCGCGTGCAACTGAGTTTGATAGCCAAGTGTACGCGTTTCGTGCCACGAGAGGTCAGCATGGTCGTATACACTGATAGAAGAGATATCGAGGCTGTACTTACGACCATCATAGAGTCGAGGATGCAACGAGATACCGAACTCGACTGAGGGGTGCCTGCCAGGAACGTATCCTCTCACGGTTGAACACCCTACTTGACACCTCGAACCCAGCGGAGCGCTGATCTGCAACGGAATCGGGCAATAATTCATCGTTGTCTCTTCGTTGTTATACAACTCGTGCGATTTCCTGTGGGGGTTAGGTGTATCGACTGCTCCTTTCATTACATCCCTTCGCCCTGCATCTCCTCGGACATCTCGCTTTCCTTATACAACACCCTATCCGCACATCTTACCGCTTCCCTCCGCCCACCAAACAGGGCATCTCCAAACTCAGTAGCTTCTCCTCCGAACACCCCAACAACGCTAACATACACGAATCCCGAAGCACAAGACCCTTGGCATGTAATACACCCAAGCACCCGCATCTTCTCTCTTCTAACAACCCCTGTGAGGAATTCTCTCCGAGTATTGCATAATTACTGCGCTTCTGCCGGATCGAGGCATACGTCCGATCCTTGACGACCGTCTTCGGTCCTATTTCCAACGACAGCGGAAACCCTCCAGCCCACTGACCGATCGACGCACGTTGTCCCTTTCGCCGGACTACTATTGTACCTATGCGAGCGTCATAGAGATAGCGGCAACGCAGAACGTCTTGCGTGTACAGCTACGTATTATGCAAGTGCAGCGCTGAACAACTTTATCAGTCACCCTGGATGACTCCAGAACGCTCGGGAGAAGTGAGTTGGGATGGAGAAGCATTCGCTAGGGCCAGGGGACTTGCGTCTTTGCGCGTCTTGTTTGGTCTTGGAAAATCGGATGGTTGGGGTCGGATTTCTGGGTTGCAGTCGGTGTCAACCCGACGGCTGCATTCGGTTAGCATGCAACAGGGGTTTTGACATTTGGCAGTGGCAAAATTGGCAAGGCGCGACGGTGGGTCAAGGGCAATCCTGATGTTAGGACCTTCGAAAACAACCTGATTGCTAGCGGTGCCTCGCGTCTGGTCTGGGAAGGTTATATATACTGCAGACGATTAATGGAGGCTCGATCGGTACTGTTGCCCAATCCCGGTGGTAAGACGGCGGTTGGATCGGTCGGAAGAGGGCCGACGGACAGACGCACCCTGGTCGTGGCCCAGGACGCGCGATAGGTCAGGGTATGCAGTGGGAGGCCGACGCTGCAGACGAACTCTGAGAATGTGGACTGTTCGCGGTGTTTATGTACGTGCCGCTCGTCGCAAGGGACCTTAGGGGTTTCTTCAACCTTAAAGTACCTCCCCTCGACTGTTCTGCCCGCCGCGTTTACCTGGGACGCGTAAGAGAAGGAATCGGTAGCGCTAGCTGAGGAATCGGTAGCTGAGGAATCGGAGGGAGGGTGAGGGCACGACCGGGTGCACTGGATGCATTCGAGAGGCGGGTTCTCGCTGGATGTCGACCGTTGACGATGACAGTCACGAGTCCCTTCGTATAGGTCATGGCATTTAGTAAGAGCCGCGGTACGGCAGGCGACCTGAACCTCTTCTCAAGGGATGACAGGGGTGTTCCCCAGCCTAAAGTACCTCCCGTTGGTTATTTAGTGTGTTGAGTGTATCTCGAACGCGTAAGAGAGTGAAAGGCAACGACCTTGGCATGACGGATTCGGAGGGAGGGTAGTTGGATCGCGCAGCCAAGTGCACCGCGAATGCGTCGGAGAGGCAGGTTCTCGTTGGCTGTCAGTCGCTGACGGTGCACGTTCGCTAAACCTTTCTTGTTACAGAGTGTGACGGAAGGAAGTAGAGGGTAAGGACGCGGTGCGCAAGGTGACCTGGATGTGAGGGAAGGGGCAGGATGCAAGTTACGCACCGTACTTTGGGCTTGTCTCAGGGGATCGCCTTCGAGGTTCCACAACCCGGGTAGCGATGCGCTTATGCGCCTGCTGCTGGCTCTAGCTAATATGCGGCGCTGGGAAGACGAAGGGGGAGAGATCGAGGGGAGCTGTGTTGGAGGAGGTTGGAAGGAGCGGTCGTTGGTCGGAACCGTCACAGCTGGAGACCCATAGTCCGATGGGCAGTTCTAGTTGTGCTGTCGGAGGCTGGAGATGTGACGCCGCTCGGTTTGGTGTATTGGGGAACGCCATGGCGAGGGGGTCGGGCAGGTGGGGCAGAGACGCGACGTACAAACCTTGTCGGAGAAGCAAGACACCCCGCAGGAGAGACAATTGGATGTGTCGTTTGTGCCAACGTCTCCGGAGATCGTTCTGCAATGCAATGGACGCACTGGACGGTCTCTATGCAGCGCTTCGAGATCGAGAGGTGAATCGCGTTTGTGCAACTGGGCTGGGACAGCGTTGAGGTGTCGGTCGTCGGCTCTGGGCAGTAACCGTGTCTAGGGAGAATAGGCATCGGAGATCGAGAGGATCACGGGGCGGTGGATACCGGGAGAGGGCAGTCGGACACGGCGGTCAAGCATAACGCAAAAAACGTCTCCGATTAGTGTATCAACTTGGCGTGCAGGTCATTAAGGAAGCGATGAGAGTGGACACGCGGGAGGCTGGGCGAAGACGTGGGGGCTTTGGAGACGTCCGAGTTCTGACTGAGTAGAAGGGGTCCATGGAAAGATGGCCGGAGATGATCGAATCCGCTGCATGTGTCGCGATGCAATCCACGGGAGTCTCCGTTGTTTGGACTGCCTCGGAAAAGGGAGCTGCAGAAGGATGTTGAGTGGATATCCGACAGCAACAACCAACTGCTTACCCCCTAGTCACGGTGATCTGATGGACGATAACGCGTTGGGTTAGGGGCGCATCGAGGGACTATCTCCGGGCATGAAGTGGGAGGTGCGACGATGGTCAATGAGGTGGGGTAGCATCCTGAGCTCGCTGGCAGGATATAAGTTTGTCGAGCGGAATAGTGGACAGACGCCGACATAGGCGCGGAAGATGGACAAAGTGAGGTGGATAAGCGAGGGCGATAAACAAGCTAACGATGCACCCGAGAAGAGGTACAAGCGATGACGAGTTGACGATAAGCTGTCACCACGTCCACCAATGGGAAATACCCAGTCCAGGTCACCACAGACCCGGATGTTGGGGTAAGCCGCCGATCGAGGGTGATGCCTCGAGGATCAACACTACTCGCCGTCGACGTGTCGGGCAATAAGCGTGCAGGGGTCGTTGCGGAAAGTAGCGGAGAAGTGGGCGGGAGGGGAGTGAAACGTCGGTCGGGGGAGAGACAATATAGCGACATAAAGTTCGGGCTCAAATGAGGGGATGTTTGAGTGGGCCTGAAAGGGAGAGCAGAAACTGTGGTGCTTATCGGCATGTCAGTCGAGATTGCTTCTCCCACGGATCCAGTGGAGAAGGCAAGTGTGGGAGGAAGCCGCTCGATTGGGTCACTTGGAATCCCGGAGGAGGTCGGTGGTTAAGGACGGATATTGCCGCGTGATAGCGGGCAGTGCCAAATGCGGATATGGTGCCGGTGTCTAGAGCGGTGGGGTGATTAGCCGGGGAGGAAAAAATTGCGCGACGAGTGGCGGGCCGGGTGATTTGCGAGAAAGGCAAGAGATGCACCTTTCAAGGGGCGATAAGTGGTGAAAGCGTTAAAGGTTCGAACGCTCCCTCGTTCGTCCAGTCCCCATTCGGCCCCTCCCCCCAACTGCCACGTCGTACATAGCTCGATAAGATAGTGCAACATCATTTTGCCTTTATTTCCTTACAAAGTCATCATCCAGTCCCCCTCTTCTCACGACTTTCCCTCACATTCCATTTCTGCCCACTCCCCAGCTACTACCACCACCCATGTCCTACCACCCTCACCAAAATCAGCACGCTGGCCATCCCCAGCAGAACCAAATCCACCCCTCCTACCACCAACCACAGCACCCACAGCACCTCCCAGGCCCTCCCTCCCCGGACTCGCCCACCGCCCAGACTTCCAGAAAACGCCCCAGGCCCGCCGACCTCGACACCATGGACCAGCCACCCAACCAAGAGTACAAGGATTATGCCTATCCTCCCCAATCCGCTGCCTACTACGACTCCGCCCTCCAGCAGGACGTCTCTGCCGTCGGCGCCATGCTCGCTCCCGCCTCTGCCGTACCCCAGGACCAGTCGGGCGGTTTTGCAATCGAACACGAAGACGAACCCGGCGACGACGATGACGACGACATCCGTACGTATCACCGCCTTGTTTACCCATCACCCCGTTTCATCTTTTTTTTGCTCCCATCAGCCAACAATCGTGCCTCGACTTCCCGCGCTGGCGGTGGCGACGCCAGCAAAGCAGGTCGTCGCAAGATCAAGATCGAGTTTATCCAGGACAAGAGCAGGCGACACATCACGTTCAGCAAGCGCAAAGCGGGTATCATGAAAAAGGTGCGCCATCCCATCCCCTTCACGTGCACTCCCCGATCCGATCTCTCTCCAGGCCTACGAGTTATCCACTCTCACCGGCACCCAGGTCCTCCTCCTTGTCGTGTCCGAAACTGGCCTTGTGTACACCTTTACCACCGCAAAACTCCAACCCCTTGTCACTCAACCCGAAGGAAAAAACCTCATTCAAGGCATGTTCAACTTGGACTCCTCCAACTTTGATCCTTATTCTTGGTTGCAGCTTGCCTCAATGCTCCCACTGGTCAAGGTCCAGCCGCTTCCTCATCCTCCTCAGGTCCTCCAGGCCCTGGCCCCGGTCCTGGCCCTCCAGGTGCAGGTGCAGGTAGTGGCGGTTCCGGTTCTTCCAAGAATCCAGGTGCCGCGGGTGGACGCAACGTTCCGGGTGGTCTTTCTATCGGCAGCGACACTTCTGCTCCCCCCCCTGGTGGCGCCCACCAACTCGCCCAAGACCCAGCAGAGACACCAAGGCTCGAAGTCGATCCGGCCACCAATGGCCCTATCCAATCTCCCACAGACCCATTCCATCCCCCGCAATCGCACCCACATCATTCCCACCACCCTTACAACCATCAACACCACCCATATCCCCCTCCACCCCGCTCAGTATCTTCTTCCACCGCAGCATCAAACTCCTCCCCGGCACTCACTCACGCCTCTCCCAATCCCGGCTATGCCCAACACGTGTCGTCCCCAAGTTTGTCCGGGATGGAGAACGTGAAACGTGCCCGTCGGAGGACCGACGTCGCAGCTGACGTCAGTATGGGACTCGCTGTCGCTCACGGCTTGCCACCTGGTCTCGCAAGGAGAAATACCATGCCCGCTTCCGTCGTCGTCGCCGAGAACCCCGAGTCGGAAGGTGCTGACGCCTCTGTACCCACCGGGATGCCTGCGTCATCCACCCCCGAATTCGGTCTCGCGGCATCCACAGCGACTCCCACCCCGACACCGCCCATGGCCCCTGCCAATGTCAACGGAACGTCCTCTTCATCGATGCACCGCGGCTACTCGTCCGAGCACACCGCCGGTGCCTCGTCTTCCTCAACACAATCCCCTGGGCCCTTGTACCAAGTCCAACACGACAGCACCTGGGGCAACGGCCATTTACACCCTTCCTCAACTTCGTCCGCCCATCACTATGGACACCACCACAGTGTTCCCTTGGCACCTCCTCCCGCACCGGGTGTTGGCGTTGTCCAACAAGGTTGGGGAGATTATGGGCGGCGGTAGTCCACACATTTTCACTGCACAAGTGTCCCTATGTCCGCTCGCCGATCTACACCATGCCGTACACCCGCGCGGGTGCTACTTCTCGCTACTATCTTCCCGCGAAAAAACGCGAAAATCTTCTCTTCATCTCCATTTTTATCGAAACAAACAAAAAAAGAAATATATGCCCTGTTTGTGTTTTCCTTTTGGCTTTTTATTCCGATTTTTTGCTCCCTTGCCCCTTCGTTTGCGCTTTGTGTTATAAGAAAAACCCGTTTTTACCCGTTTTCGTTTTGCGTTATTTTCCTTTTTTGCTGTTGGTTTTCGGTCCCTGTTGGAAGCTGGAAAGGATCGCGGCTTTGTAGGAAAGAACGACATCCATATGACTCTTTACCCCTCGTGTCAAATTACCCCTCCCCATCATTTTTTCACTCTTGGATCCTTGACGATGACGACGACAAGTTGTCGCTTATATCCCCCTCCTAATTTCATTTTTCCTTGTTTTTTCTTTCCTTGGGCTTCGATATTGTTTGAATATTTGAATCCAACACGCGTCAGTTGTGGTGTGGTGAGGTGAGGTGAATTCGACGTCATGACGTGGTGAGAAGGGAATTGCCTTTTTTGGAATGCGGGGTAAGTGCACGACCCCCTAATTGATTGTCGTCGACGGGGAAACCGCAAAAACACCGTTGGGATTGTGCACCCACCCCAAGTCTCGCATCGGCCCTGCACCCCTTTCTTTCCTCCGAGCTTCAAATGCTTACCCGCACCTCGGATCCGGCCCCAGGTCCAGCCTCATGCCACTCGCCTCGGAGCGTAATCCCAATTCAAGGAACAAATCGTAATCAGCTTCTTCCTCGCCACTATCCACACTCGGAAACAAGCAAGATCTTCACAAACAACATGCATTGCGTCGAGATGATTGACAAACTGATCGCGCGTGTGGGGCTGGTGTACAATGTGTATACACATACAGAAAGCAGCAGAAAGGAAGACGTACGTTTCGTTATAATTGAGCGTTTGAGGCTGCGCGCGTTTAGGTTCCAAGGTTCCTCCAGGCGCTTTGCAGAGCTATCCGCTTGGCCTAAAATCGCCACGCATTCAGCGCTCGCACAAAGGCCCAGACAACGTGTACGCACCTGATCAAACGTGATTGAATCCTCCCTCAACTCGATTCTTTGTCTTGATGTGTCGTCCTCGTCATCCTCGTCGAACAACCCCCCTCCCGGCTCCCGATCTCGGATACCTTCAAACGCACTCGGCCGAGGGAACAGCCCTTGTCCTCCGCTCTGAACAGCCGTCCCAAACACGCTCGTCTGCGCCACAGCTGCACCAAACGCCGGGAAATCGCTGACGATTTTGCGAGGGGACGGAGATGTCGCCGCTGATCCCGGTGGAGACGACGTTGGCGTTGGAAGAGATCCCGCTGACGCGGCGCTTGGTCGTGGACGCCCGATATATGGTGTGTAGTGCGCATTACCCCGACGCGATGTCGATGCCATCAAGTATTTGTCCGTGAATCGAGGACCTCTCACCTGTCCGCAATCGTCAACACCCATTCACACTTTTGCCACATAGCATACCTTTTTCAGGAGCGACTTGGCACTCGCAATGTTTGCGGCGTGCATCCAAACGTCCACATTATGTGAAGCTTCTTCGCTAGGCCGATAAATGTTCTCAATAACCAGCCGTTTTGATTTCTCATTTCGCAACTGCAACTTGACTTGCAACTCCCGGGCAACATCGTCAATACTTTCGTTGTTTCCGAGAATCCGCGTGGCCATTTCTTGGTGGACTTCTTCAATAAGGCGTTGCATGTCGAGGTTCTCCAGCACAGACCCGATAATGGCATGTGCCAGCAGGTTCGCCGTCGTTAATGGGACCATCGTGCCAGACGTTATCCCCACCAGCGCCCGGTAGAAATCCGTCGCATACTGCCAAAACGTTGAGCCTCTAAACGCCACCACGTCGATCGCCACGAACCTGATACCCGCTCAACGCTGGCTCGCATGCCACGAAGAACTACCATGATCCGTCAGATCCGACGTAAATTCCCCATCTTTGACGTAAAAACCATCCGCTCACCAACGTGATCGACTGCTTAGCCATCGCCCGCGCAAGTTGTAATGGATCAACCCCTACATGATCGATGAGAAAAACCTGATCATCCCAGTCATTAAGCGGGGAGACCTACCGTCGGGCGAGCCGTCCGGAAAACCTGCCAAACGTGAATTCATGATACCACAACACGCTCCCGACAATGCTCACCATCTCCATATTCGCCAATACCGTGCGGCGGGGCGTCGGCGATGAGCACAATCATCTTGCTTGCCGTCGGCCGCCACGGCATCTCGTACCCCTCCCGCAGCGCCGCCGTCACTGCTTCCGGCCCATCTCCTCCGCCAGCCGCGTACAGCGTCTTCAGGTGCTCCTCAATGTCGCTCGGATCCGACGAGAAACCAAAGTTCTTGAGCACCCACGTGTGGTCCTGCGGTGGGTGGTCGCGGAACCCGATGAGTCCTATCCGCAGATCGTCCGGCTGCTCTAGTCGCCCAGATGTGAATATCGCGTTGAAGATGTCTCGTATGTGTTTTGTCGCGGATGAGATGTAGCTCCCCTACACGACGTCAGCCCCTGTCCGGCTGTAAGCCTCACAGACTCACTTGTGAACCCGTACAGTCTTGAATGAACACGAGATCGCTGTGGGGGCATCAGAGTCAGACGCGGTCATGACGCGTCTGAAGCGAGACTGACAGGAGTTTCCTGCCCACTGGTGGGGGCGGTAGTAGCATCCGAGCGTCGGGGTGTCCGTACTGCTCAGCGAGGTTGTTCACCACATCATCCAGATCCATTTTCGCCTTGAGTTTGACTCGGTGGGTAGCTGTTCTTTTTGCGTTTAGGCGAATTGAGATTGAGACTGAAGCGTTATATACGAACGGTGTGTTCGACCTTGCATGCAATCGCGTGTCTCAGATTCCGTCATCGATCCCTCAGCGGATTTGGAGCTCCGCGATAATTTTCTTCTCTTCACTCCTTCTGTCGTTTCTCCCGTCGTTCGGAGGGCCTGCAACAACCATTTTTGCGGGTTGGTGCTCGATATGGGTGGACGAAACTGCCACACCGAAACGACGTGCCGTGGGGACCCCTTTGAGTTCTTGGAAATTTATTTGGTGTGGCCAGCGGATTGCCACGATCCAAGGACGGACTCATGACAGGCTGACTTCTTGATTCTACTTTTCGCTCGGGCTACGCAACGCCATCATTCGCTCACTGAACCACAACTCGTGGCCTTCGACGCGATTTGATTTCTGTTGACACGTGGTGTGCGTCCTGGCGAATAAAAAGTTTAATTAGCTAAGGTTTCTTTCGCTCGGGCACGACGTGCGCTTCTTGTTCGGCAAGGAGTTCGAGGATTTCCGAGATGGGGGTAGGACGTTGTCCGACCTCGTCTTGGTTCTTGTTCAGAAGATGCAACACTCCGGTTGTCGGTTGTCTGGTATTAAGTTTGATAGGTTGCGGATTGTTCCACCGGGACAGACTACGTGATTGTACAGCTGATCGCCATATTATCAGCGCAACCGCTGTTTCCCCTCCCTGGTTTCCGCCTTTCCCCCCATGTCACTATTTCGTACGTACTCTCATCGATCGCACTGTACACCTTGGCATTGCAACTTCCCGTATAGTTGAATTCAGCGGTTCAGGCGGCATGGAATGCGAGATGTTTATCAAGAAGGCAGGGACGAGGATCCTAGGTGGATGGCCCGATATGCAGCAACATATTTCGCTGGTGATGTGCTAAGGTGGCATATCGTGTCGATCCCGGTTAGTTTGACTCTCCGAAGTTCGGCTCAGCTATCGGGGTTTGCGGGTTTGGCGTTGTCCATGGGGTGGCAATGCGAACGAGCCGGAGACGTCCTGCTGTCATAGTTGCGGTGAAAAAGCTTAGGACTATGGGTGGCAGAGAAAAACGCCCCCGTATGGTGACCGTACATGTATACTGATCACTCCTTTTGCTTTCCAGCCCATTGATTCATCTCCTTACCTAGGCCCTGATCCGAGAGTTGAACGTCTGGGCCGGCTTGTCCCATCCAAACATCCTCTCATTGACAGGTTACCACCTCAGCCCACAGCTGGATGAAGCTTGGCTCGTCTCTCCCTATATCGCGAATGGAAACCTTTGTATCAAGCTTGATAAGGAAGTCAAGAACGATTGGGCGTTGCTGGAGGATGCGCTCATCGAAAAGTATCCGCAGGTTGATAGGGAGAGATCTTCCTACAGAACGACGTCCATTTTTCATTTTTCATTTCCGTTTCTACTCTGATGCTTGTATTCTGTTGATCTCGGCGAGGCTAGGGCAATCAGCGTACCAACAGCATTGATTCCCACTCCTGCTGCCGCACCTCCCCTGCCGTCTCGAGCAGCCCCATTAGTTTTCGGTACCACAGAGAAGGTCTATCGCGTCGCGTTAGGAGGAGGTCCTTGTGAATTCTACCTCCTACATCCAAGACACTTCGTGCTGAGGACTCTACCGAAGATGCCGTTCTTGTTAAGATGGAACCTAGTGCATACAATCGGTGTGCACTTTGTCACAACCGCGCGTAATGTCATGGCCGTCGCGACTGGTCGCACCTGCCGTCCACTGCTCTGCAACTCCTCTCGGCTCCAATCTCGCCCCCCATCACACTCTACATTGTCCAATCTCGCCCTAGCCGCCATTATTGCCTGATGCTTAGCCTGTCCCTTGCCCAACTTAACTCTCTGATTATCTTTCCTTTTCCATACTCTCATGTGACTGTACTTGATGTATCTTATATAGCCCAACCACTTCCTGGTAGATTCCTTGTGGAATCACTGCATGAAATATGTATTTAGAATGTCATTGGGTATATGATTTAGTGGAGACTGGTGGACTCAATATGAATGCCATGTAGAAGAGTATGCCAGGAGAATTCTTATGACTGTTTGGCTGATCATGTGTCACGGAACGGCTAAGCGTCTCCGGCAACACCTGCTTGGCAATGATGGGCGAGCTCTCGGTCTAACTCCAAGGTGAAGTCACAGAGGAGGTCACAGGTGGCCTCTACAGTATGAGTGTGGAGTTGAGGAAGGATATTGACAAGGAAGAGTAGGAACTGGGTGACCTGGACAAAGACGGCAGCATGAAGCTCTGTCACAACACTAGGGTTTCAAGGGCTCCACATGGGACTTGTGGCTTGATAGTGTCGCTTCTGCTAAGGCTAAGCGCCTCGGGTGCGTTGGTCTAGAGGGTCGTGGGAACGTAGAGTTCGAATGACCTTAGCAACAGTGATGGATGTCTAAGTGACGAGCGCTTGTCTAGTAGTCAATAGACTTTGAACTAAGACTTGAAGGGCAAGTGCACTAGTGTGACAGTGATGGACTAGGTGTCCAATATAATGGTATTCAGTGAGGAGGGACTGGGAATACAATGAAGGGCTCTAGCAAGCCTGTGTCACGACCTCGCTCGAAGGGCAAAGCCAAAGCAAGCGCCGTCCTCGGCGCTACCTCAGCAGCCGCCCAAGTAGACTCTCCCACGATTCCTTTGCGACTCGCGACCCATTCCTCCGTGACAGACGCAACGCCACAACCAGCATCCCACGATCCAAGTCCCCGTGTTCGCCGTTCTACGTCCCGGCCCAAGTCCTTGCACCCCCCACGTCACCTCGCTCCGCCCGGCGTCATAGATACTCCAATAATGAAGAGTTACGTCGAGGTGCTCCGCACCCCAGGAGCAAGCTCCGCTGCCCTCTATGCTCCAAGGGAGTGCTCCAAACCCCACTCGGCTCCAACCCCGTTCTCCACTACAATGTGTCATACCACTATGTCATCCACCCCACTAAGTAGTATAAGTAGCAGCCCTGTACCGTAGCTACATTCCCCATCTAGCAACTTGTCGTTCCCCCTTCGCCAGTTCCCTCACTGTATCCTGTCTTCCCCTCCTGTTACTTCCCTCGATTTCCTATCACACCTCTTACATTAAGCCTCCATCACCGTCACCCAACTCGGACTCCATCTTGTCTCTATACTGCTAGTACTCTATACACATCATCGCTGTCACGCTAGATCATCGTGCCCTTCACGCCGCTGTGTTTGTCCAAGCCGCCCAGTTCCTCCTATTCCTCCACGACCTTCTTCCCCGACTCCACGACCGTACCATCGAAGCTACCAGCGACCTCCTCCGAGGCTTCGCCGCTGAGCTTGACCAAGAACTAGTTCGCCACCGCCAAGCAGGTGTTGCTGGAGACGCCTAGCTGTTCCGTGACAGCCTGTTGAGTTGTCGAGTTACAAGAGTAAGAGCGTGGAAGAGGTAAGAGCTGTCTGCGACAGCAACGATGAGCAGTGGGGACTGAGGGATACAGGATAAGGTGGTGGTACAGGAGGATGCGGTAGGATGGTGGAGGGGAGTACCCAAACTGAGGAGTCTAGGAGGTTGGTCAAGGCCAAGTGCGATCACTTGGCTATGTCACGACCACACTCAAAGGGCAAAGCCAAAGTCAACGCAATCCTCGGTGCTACCCTAGTAGGTGCCCAAGTAGATGCTCCCACGATTCCACTGCGACTTCGCACCTCGTCCTCCGCGTCAAACGTAACACCACAACTACTGTCCCACAATCCAAGTCCCCGTGTTCGCCGTTCTACATCCTGGCCCAAGTCCTTGCACCCCTCATGTCACCTCACTCCGCCCGGCGTCATAGACGCTCCAATGACGAAGAGTTACGTCGAGGCACTCCGCACCCCAGGAGCAGACTCCGCTGCCCTCCGTACTCCAAGGGAGCGCTCCCAACCCCACTCGTCTCCAACCCCACTCTCCACTGCGATATGTCAGACTGCTATGTCATCTACTCCACTAAGTAGTATAAAGTAACAGCCCTGTACCATAGCTACATTCCCCATCTAGCAACTTGTCATCCCTCCTCTGCTAGTTCCTCACTGTTCCCCATCTTCCCTTCCTGTTATCTACCTCGATTCCCCTGTGTGCCTCTTACATTGTACCTCGACTACCGTCACCCTACTCAAACTCCATCCTGTCTCTATACCACTAGTACTCTATACACATCGTCGCTGTCACACTGGATCACCGCGCCCTCCACGCCGCTGTATTCGTCCAAGCTGCCCAGTTCCTCCTGTTCCTCCACGACCTTCTCCCCCGACTCCACGACCGCACCATCGAAGCCACCAGTGACCTTCTCTGTGGTTTCGCCGCCGAGCTTGACCAAGGTTAGGTTAGGTTAGGTTCTCCCTCCGGAGCGAAGCGGAGGCGGGAGGAGGTCGTCGGGAAGAGAAGAAGAACAAAAGGGAAGAAAACGGCTCCTAGGGAACCGCCGACTTTCGTTCGATGAGGGAACTCTTCAGCCCATTAGGCTGCTCTTCTTATAGTGTGGAGGCCCTGAGTATGAGAAGACAGGGGAATTGCGCAATAAGGCGCCATACAATGAAAGTTCGAAGCAGTGAAGGTGGAGGCAACTCTAATCTTACTAAACAAAGGGAAATCTTACCAAGATTATACTTTTCATAGGGTCTAAAGTTTATT